>JACEGR010000349.1:0-292231 GCA_014170235.1 Listronotus bonariensis | reverse complement strand
TAGCAGTGGTCACTAAGCGGGCCGAGCGCGACGCTGTGCAGGCTGCACTTGCCGTCTCGCGAAGTTATGCGTAGTGGGGGTTGAAACATTGTTGACACATGTACAAATTTAAGATGAGCCTACTGATTTATTTCCAAATTTTTTGCATTTTTATTTTTCTGATTATAAAAGTTTCCTAGTGAAAATGGAAATTTCATTCTTTCGCCATTCTTAATAAAATTATTATGTCTAGGCCGCTCTGGAGTCACTTTTTCTATTTTTTCCTTTTTGGAAAAAATAAAAAAACAAAAATCAAAAAATGAAAAAAGTGCTTCCAGAGCGGCCTACACAATAATATTCCAAAACGCTCAGTGAAGACCGAATTTAAAAATCTTTTAAAATAGCCAAGCTACTTAGGAAAAACGTTTTACTGGGGTGACTATTCCTCTTAATAAAAGTTAATAAAATTTTCTTACACTTGGAAATATTATATTTCGTTTACTGTACTATTTCTTTTATATATATATATATGTTATATATATATATATATATATATATATATATATATATATATATATATATATATATATATATATATACATATATATATATATATATATATATATATATATATATATATATATATATATATATATATATATATATATATATATATATATATATATTATATATATATAATAAGAAAGTAATTTTCTTGAGCCTTAGAATAAACAATTTAATAAGAGTTTTAAATTCTTGGGCATAGAGGCTCCTAAATGACAAAAAGAAAAGAAAACAAATACATAACCTGGTAGAAACGACTACTTGGCTGGTTACTTTAAAATTACGGAGTCTCCAAATAAATGGATGACCCCGGGTCGCAATGAAGACGGTGACACGTGTTTCATCCTTGTTGGGAATCATCACAACCGCTGTACATTGCCGACAACTTGGCTATGTTTTTCTAGACGCTAAACATAATTCTTGTCGGAACAAGGAAGTAAGTTCAGCGGCCAGAGCCATCTCGCCATATATATATATATATATATATATATATATATATATATATATATATATATATATATATATTAATAAAAGGTAAAGTTCTTTGGGCATATGGCTCATCAATGACTGTAAAAATAAATAAATAAAAAATACCTTGTAAGAATTCGGCTACTATGGTTGCTTGTTTAAAAATTACGGAGTGTCCAAAAGAAAATGGAATACCCCGGGCCCGACCAAGACGGTGACACGTGTTTCGTCTTCGTTAAGACTTGTCAAACCGCTTCAGGTCGCTAGACGCCTTGATGACGCCCCGACTGACTGTAAATATTCTTTCTGGATCCCAGGACTAATAAATACAGACAGCGGTGCCATCTCACCAAGAAATTTAAAAACAACCAGCCATAGCATCGAGAGGTTAAAGGTGGTAGGTAAAAAGTGCGCCATCTAGTTGTATATGGCAAAAGTTAAAAATACAACATACTGTTATGCCAAACAAACCATATGGAAACTGGCCGCCCATCAGTCTGCGGGTTTGCAGAATTCGGATGAGTAGTTTTGCCAAAACCAGGTAGGTGGCGTACAGCAGTGACTGAAAATATGATAAAAATCATATTGAAAGCAGTATTTTTCACCCACACTGCGATATAATATAAAAGTGAATGGTTCTTGAGCCTTGATATAAATACATTAATAAAAGGTAAAGTTCTTTGGGCATATGGCTCATCAATGACTGTAAAAATAAATAAATAAAAAATACCCTGTAAGAATTCGGCTACTATGGTTGGTTGTTTTAAAAATTACGGAGTCTCCAAAAGAAAATGGAATACCCTGGGCCCGACCAAGACGGTGACACGTGTTTCGTCTTCGTTAAGACTTGTCAAACCGCTTCAGGTCGCTAGACACCTTGGTGAAGCCTCGACTGACTGTAAATATTCTTTCCGTATCTCAGAACTAATAAATACAGACAGCGGTGCCATCCCACCAAGAAATTTAAAAACAACCAGCCATAGCATCGAGAAGTTAAAGGTGGTAGGTAAAAAGTGCGCCATCTGGTTGTATATGACGAAAGTTAAAAATTTCTTGGTGGGATGGCACCGCTGTCTGTATTTATTAGTTCTGAGATACCAAAAGAATATTTATGTTTATCTATATGTATCTATATATATATATATATATATATATATATATATATATATATATATATATATATATATATATATATATATATATATATATATATATATATATATATATATATATATATGTTTTGCTAGTGTGGAGGACCAAACGTATAAATAAAGTCCAGCATTTGCTTACAAGTGATGCGAGTATTTATAGAATTGTAATGCTGCTGAATAGCAGCAAAGAATACAAATCGAGAGAACCTCACAAGTAAGATATCAGCGTACCCTGAAATTTTAGTACCCACTTTGACCACCAGATAGCGAAAGTAATCCAATCGACCAATAGAAACTCGACATGGGCATCGACCAATTTTCTAATTGGTCCGGTACTAACTTTTGCTATCTGGTGGTACAGGGTACGCTGAAATCTCACTTGTGGGGTTTACAGCATTACATTTCTATAGGTAAATACTCGCATCACTTGTAAGCAAATGCTGGACTTTATTATTTATACGTTTGGTGTATACCTTATACTTATAAGCAAAAGCATTTGCTTTTTTTTATTCATATTGCCCATTATTGCGTAAAAAATTCTCTGATAAACCTACAAATTGTAAAAAATGGTCCAGATTTTGTATGATTAAATGAAAATCTGTGGTTGAATAATACAATTTAATATCTTAAAGAGGTGCCTGAATGTAAAACAAAAAACTAGATTTGTGTTTTTGTAGCTAACAAGAATTAGTTTACATAAAGCACCCTGTATAACTATTTTTATGTGTAAATTTTGCACCCCTAGTTTTATATGCCTATAAAAATATTTTTAGACTGGAGCGCTTGTGGTGCGCCACCCTGTACATAATTTACTTACTCGTAAAGCAAGCTTTTATATTTATTAAACGTATATTTTTTAAAGATTCTAGTAAGAGTATTTTAAATTTATGATATGTATGTAAATTGAACAACCCGTCTTACCTTACAATCTTCTGTCAGGTAGACATATTCTTATTACATATTTTTGCATTCCGGGAGAAATGAAACATATTGAGGTCAAATGTCAACTAAACTTAGGAATATGTGATATACCTTGTGTATAAATGTATTTTGTAATTTATTCGTATGGGTTAAAACAAACTCATCTAAATTTAGTGATTTGTTGTTTGCAAAAACTGTTAGGATGGGTTTTCACGATCATGCAATTTGCGCAAAATGACTTGTGCATACCAACTAATGCAAATAAATTGGTGCATGTAAACGAAAATCGTTTACTTGCGCAAGCCAAAAGTTTGGCTTGTGTTTAATCTGGATGGTCAGATAATTTGCATGTGGTTGGTGCAAATGCATGACGACATACAAATTTAAGGCATGCGTAGTGAGTAAATAATAGTTTTATTGGCGTGTATGTGGCTTTAATTTATCGTTTTTTTGGTGGGTCTTTAATATTATTTGCTTTTTTCTGGTAATAAAAATGCTAAAAAAGTTTCTTTTGGAATTTACTGAGCTCTGTTTTATTATTAAATAAATATAAGAGTAAGCTGTTTTTTTTTAAATTTAACTCTGCTGCGATCTTCTTGGTTTTTTGTCTTTCACTGCTTTTAATTTTCTAATTTAACAAACACCAGCTAATTCGTCGTCGTACTCCATCGTTTCCTGATAATCGAAGGAAATTTTGTGCAAATAGACTTGGCCGTAAAAACGAATGTAATAGTTTAGTCCAATTTGCACAAATGACATGCACAAATTAACTTGCGCAAATTGCATGCGCGTCAAAACTCACCTATAGACACGTTGATATTTTGTTTTGTTTAAGTTTTTTTCATGGAAAATTCGCCAATACAAGGTAGTCCAAAAATAAGAGACAACCATCAACCCATTTTGTTTTCAGCAACATGTATTTCTTTACATTTTTTAATTGTCCATCGAATTTTAACCATTTTTTATTAACCATGTCCCTTACTTTAAGTCAACAGTTATTAAGAAAATTGAGAAGCTTTAAATCAAAAAGCAGATTTTGATAAAACACAGTTCTTAGACTCACAATTTTTACTCCGCGTTTATTATTTATGTTTTAAAGGTATTTTTATTAAAAAATATTATATTATAAATCTACAGGGTTTTCCCTAACTAATGGGTCAAAATTTAACACAAGAATTGCGACGTTAAAGCTTTGTGAATACACTAAACTTACCTTTAGTACCAAAGTAAATATTAACTGAGATACAGGGTGTCAAATTTCAAAAACTATTTTTTTTTAACTTCTTGATACGTTTGGAATATTGCTTAACAAAACTTGATATCTTAGGATTTTCTAACCTGAGCTAATTATATCTGATGTTAATTTTTATATGTTAGAATATTTACAATAGAAAACGTAAAGTAAATATTGTGGGATATTCTAAAAATTGAATTTTATTAAAAACTACGTTTTGATAGAAAGCTCCTTATTTATTATCGATTTCTTTTAAAATTTGTGACGACATGTAGCGTGGGTGAGAACAACTTCAATTAAAATTAAAGTGTTTTCTTTTGAAAAAGCGCTGAAACACTTTAATCTTTATTTTTGGCTTCATATTTTTTTGTTGTAAATTGATGTCCGCAAAAGTAAGCCACAATTCATAATTTATTTATCTTTTACCCATCTATTATTGATCTGTAATACCTTAGAAACGGAATATGTTATGGTAGCAATAATACCTGCTATCACACCTAGGGCATTATAAGCGGGTATTATGATAATGCCCGCTTATAATGCCCTAATTCGCTAATATTGAAATTGTATTGCTTATTCAATTTTATTTCTCTCACAATAAAGATCAAGTTTATACAAAAAGAATTTTCAATAGTCGATACGGAATTAACCTCGGAATTAACTGAATTGGCAATCATTTTGGCTACTTTGTTTTTGGATGAAATACTTTCTTCTATATATCCTTCAGCTACTGAAGAGCTTTTCCATTTCCCATGTTGTTTTAGCGTTTTAAACGAAGCACCTGCCTCAACAAGTAAAGTTGACGATGTGCTACGCAAACAGTGGCCGGTGTAAGCTTCTGCATTATCCAATTTTAAAAATTTTGCGATCAATGTTGGGACGCTTCCTATGGTATTTTTTCAATGGGTTGTACTGTACATCGACCCTTTCTATAGGTAAGAAAGAATCTTCGCTCCTTTATTCCAGCTGGTCTTAATGTTGTGTACTTTTTATTAAGTTTAAAGCGCCTAAATCTTCTTTTAATGATAGTAAAACTTTTTAAAGTTAAAGTTTTAGTTTCTGGTACCTTTATAACCAAGACTGTTCCTCTATCTTCAATGTCATCAATAGTCATTTTGACCAACTCATCTCGTCTTAAACCTCCAAAAACACCCATTACCAATATGACTTTGTGTACCAAGTAGATATCATCAGGAGCCTTCTTAACTAATTTTAATATTTGTTCTCCTTCCAAAACTTTAGACTTCTTGGGGACGTATCTTTTCGACTTAATTTTTTAAAAAGATATGAGACTATGGTATTGTGAAATGTCTATATTTTCATAGACCATCAACGTAGACCTTAGGATGAAATACTTGGTCCAGAGAGAGTTCGGACTGTATTTTTCCGACTAAAAATAATAAAGTTTGTTAAACATATGTATTAAAATAAAATCAATAACTTACCTGAAAATATGCAATTTAAACGGTTTCGGTTATTTGAAGAATTGCGTTCGCATCTTTCCAAATACCAAATATGCCATACTCCCGATCATACTGTTGCCTTGATTTAACTGGCAAACGATTTTCGGTCGCTTTTATGGCCTTTTCTCTTATATTTTGTAGAATTTCTTCCATTTTGAGCAAATCGTTAAATAAAAATGCCAACTGACTAACTGATAGAAACATCAAAGTCAAACTTAACACCAGCCATTATCTACTTACGTATACAGGTACAGGTGCAACTTATTTTTTATATTGCGAATAAATAATGTAATTAGTCATTAAAAAACTCTTTTTTGGGTAAAACATAAAGCATTGTATGCACCACGGGCTTTACTGGACTATAATGCTCATCAGGTCGAAATCTCGACCTTCAGGGCATTATAGTTCTAGTAACGCCCTTAATACATAAATAGCTATAATTATTTCTAGGGAAACACCTAGTTTTAATTATAATTTTAAAGGCCCCATAACCAAATAGTAAACAATTTCCAAAGTCGTTTAAAATTTGAGGAAACACGTTAAAACAATTATTTTAAAATAATTATATAATTTAAATTATTCATTATAAACGGTTTATTTTTTGCAAAAATGCTTTCCACGTCGATCTTTATATATGGCTGCAGATTTTAAATCAGGGTAAAGTAATATACAGGGTGTCCGGGAAAATGTGGGAAATCTCTCGCACACGTATGGAACAGATGAAAATAACACGACAAGTTTTTATAAAAATTTTCCGTTTAAGCCCCCTGCGGAGATATGATCCCCTAAAGGGGGCAGCTAGAAATCGATTTTTCGTGAATAACTTTTAAAGCGCTCTGTATAATTTGATAATATTTTAGTACGATGCATACTAGTAAAGACCTCTTAAAATAGTGCCCTTGAAACTTATGTCGCTTTTTTAGTTTGCCAGGGACGGACTAGTTTTCGCACATTATTGATATTATTTTTTACGCCCTGTATGGTGAAGACACAAAAAATATGTTTTTGGGTAGTTTAAACCTTTGCTAAAAAAAGGTATTCCTGTTTGACATCGATAAAATGAGCCGTTTTCGAGTAAAAATTATTTTAACAATAAGAGTTTATTTTTGTTTAATAATACTATATTTTATTTTCGATGTAATTTGTAATTTTGGATTCAGTATTGAAGTCCTCTCGTAGCAGGTCAGGAATTTGTTGCAAATGTTGTTAATTAATGTGTCCTAGTGGGGGGTATGCCTGTACTAAATTAAGTTAGTTCAATAAGTTAAGTTGGTCCTAAAAAATGTGAAGTTAGTTTTGATGATCCACCGGTCTCATGGTCCCAAGAAGATAGTTCCATATGGTACATTTGCCCAGTGACGTAAAAGTGAATATGTAATTTCAAAATTATACGTCACAATATAATTAAAAAAGGTGCTTAAAAAAATAGTTAATGATTTTCGCTTATTTTTGGGCAAAAAATAAAGATTGACCAGTTTAAGCGTTTTTAAAAAACACACCAATAATAACAATAACTGGTAAAAATTTAAATAAAATAATACTACAAAAAAACTGTACTGATTTTGCTAGATTAAATAAATTTGTTATTTAGCCATCTGTTATTTCCAATTATTACAGGCTTTGGCTTTATTTCCTTAAAAATAATTTTTATTTACTTTTCTCGTTTATTCTTCTTTCATATTTTTGCCTTAAGTTTACAAACTATCCAAACAGAGCAAGCCAGATTTTCATCTAATAAATTGAACAAAGTTTGATAAAATTATCGTCTTTTGGGATCAAGCCCTTTATATTCAGTTTTTCTTCTTTGATTATTTTTATTGCTATCGAATTAATAAGTACAGAATATGTTATTAAAAGGAACTCAAATAGCCTAAGTTATATTAAAAACAAAACTTACGTTTTATTTGACCTTAAAAAATGTAAGGTTGCTAGTTTAAAGTAAATATCTGAAAAATAGAAAAGCTAATATTAATTATGTGTATGTATATGACGCTGGCAAATGGTTATTTCAGGCAAATGACTTCTGTCTAGGCAAATGCTTTTTGTCTGAGCAAATATTGTGTTTTTATTTTTAAATGCTATTTGCTAGGCAAATGTTATTTGCCTAGTCAATTAGCATTTGATTCTATTTGCCTATGCAATTTTTAGCCAAATGGAAATAGAAATATTTGCATAACCAGATGATCATGCAAAATGTTTACATTGGGAAAGTCATGGGTATTTTTGGCTAGTTATTTTTTTTTAATTTCCTAACAAAGCAAAAAAAACAAAAGAATAACTTTCCATGGCCGCCCCAATGTGACAGTTTTGCATGACCTTCTATAGCGCTTCGAATCAATCAAATTTTACGTGCTTTTGCTTTTTACTGTAGTCTGCAAAACACACTGTACGCTTTAATATGTTATCAAATATATTACAGTCATTTGCCAAACAAGGACTACGGCAAATGCATTTACCTAGGCAAATGCCTTTTAAATAAAAATTATTTTTATGAAGTCATTTGCCCAAGCAGAAGGTATTTGCCTAGGCAGAAACCATTTGCCTAAAATAACCATTTGCCTGCGACATATACACTTTTGATATTTTGTAAAGCGGAGGGCTACAAAGTTGTTAAAAAAATGTCATCTCGACTTTCCCGAGAGTGGGTATCATTTTGTTTTTTTATTATTTTGAAGGAAATAATTTAGGGATTACGAAAAATATACCGGGTGTTTCTCACAGATGGTTCCCCCTATATCTTTTTACCTTTTAAAATAAAAATATAAAATTTGGTATATCGTTATATGACATAATGTTGAATTGGCTAATCTATTCACTTATTTTCTATTACTTTCGGTTCAACCAGAAATGACTGCTATTTTTAAATTTTAAAAAGCACCACCGGTATATTTTATCCTATTTCGATAGAAAATGACATTCTGAATACAATGACAACCCACATGTCATTTTTTAACATTTCTGCTGTCAAAAGTTAATTATTTTTTTAAATTCCAATTTAGAGTGCCATGATTAGGCCAAAACGGTTTATTTTAAGTCAAGTAGTCATGGAAAAATGAATTTTATTGTTTTTTACGACTTTTCAGGGGTGAGTCAAAGTTTGCAAATTCCCATTTATGGTTATAAATCCTTTTTTTTCAAATAAAACAAAGATGGCTCGTTAACATATCATAAAAAAGCATGTTATTCGGAATAATTTAGTACCGCATAGGGGGTACTTCAAGTAAGACTTTTTCTGCAGAACATATAATAAGTTCATAGTCATAAATCGATATTATTATTTGGTACTAGCCGACCGTGCCCACTTTGTTGGACGCTAATTATATTTTTATCTGAACTTTTTTTTAATCATAATAAAATATAGTCTATAGTATTCCTGCGTACTGTTCTAATTGTAAAAGAATTTTCATTATCGGTTCAGTATTTTTGAAAATTAGCCCTTACAATCAAACAATCAATAATTAATCAAACTAACTCTGGCGGGCGACACCGGGCTCTTATATATTCAGAGAGTCTTCAAAGTCTCTAGGATATTTGAGAAAGTTTGAGAAAAAAGGAACTTTAAGCAAAAATTAAGTTGGTTTAATAACAAAATACAAAACTTAAATAAGAAAATAAAAAATAGGTATAAAACTCTTAACAAAACCAATATTTTAAATAGACCGTTTTTTTAAATACTGAAACTTGGGTGTATTTAACATAACCGCAAAAGAAAACAATTATTTAATCAAGCTTCGACGATAATATTAAGTTACCTCTTATAATAATATTTTTTTAAACTACTTTTTATTTTCAGAAAACTGCAAAAGGTTTAAGCATTTAATTATGGGTTTCAGTATTAATTTTATCGACCTGTCTAGTTTTGGGCTTTCTTTACGTCTAAATTAACTCAGTCTTTGGCAAAACCACCACAAACATGTTTTAACACGCTAAAGTTTTGTAAAACATAACACTTTGTATATAAAAATTACCAAACAGTATTTTAAAACAGAATTTAAATACCAGAATTTAAAAACAGAATTTAAGTACCTGTATTTGACTACAAGGATTTGAAAAAGGGAGTATTGAAATACTGCGATTCAAAACTGGTATTCGGAATCCAGAATACCGAAAACTGACCAAAAAATTATTGAGTTAAATACTAAATACCTACCAAACATATCGATGTATTAAAAATCTTCAAAAACAAGCCAAATGTATTCTAGGAAGGAAAAACACAAAATTTTGCATGACAGGCAGTATGGATTTCGCCACAAAAGATCTACAGCAGATCTTCTTTCCTTCGTATCACACTACTGGAATAAGTCTCTTGAGTTTCTAGGTGAGTCCCAGATCGTTGCTCTTGATATATCCAAAGCTTTTGACCAGGTCTGGCATGCCGCACTTTTTAATAAACTTTCCTCCTATGGTCTTTCAACTAAACTCTGTACTTGGCTCTCTAGTTATCTATCTGATCGTCGTATATCAGTTATTGTGGACGGCCATTCTTCAAGCTTTCACCAAGTAAATGCTGTAGTCTCTCAGGGCTCAGTTCTGGCACCAACATTGTTTCTTCTTCATATCAACGACCTTCTCTCGTCCACAACTAAATCCATTCATAGTTTCGCCGACGATAGTACCCTTCAATCTAGTTTTCAGGTTCCTAAACCCATTACTAAACCTGACTTGGAAAGCAAACGCAGAGCGATGCAGATATCTCTTTCGCAGGATCTAAATTTAATATTGGATTGGGGCGCTAAAAATCTCGTCCATTTTAATGCATCCAAAACACAATCATGTTCCTTGTCGCGAAAAGAGTCATCAAATACTCATCCTCTACTTATGAGCGGCCAAGTTTTACAGAGCAAAGACACCTTTAATCTTGTGGGCGTCACATTTGAAAGTAACCTTAACTGGCATAAACACATTGTATCTATAGCCACGGCAGCTTCAAAAAGCTTGGATTTCTCTTTCGAGCCAAAAAGTATTTTTCCCCTTCTAATTTATACACTTTATATGTGTAACAAATCCGACCTCCCTTGGAATATTGTTCTCATATCTGGGGCATGGCGTCCCCCACAACCCTAAGCATTCTTGATTCTATTCAAAGAAGAGCTATTCGTCTTATTAATGATCCTTCACTTACAGAAAGGCTTCCTCTCTTGCACATCGTCGGGCTGTGGGGATTTATCGCTTTTTATAGGTACTTCCATGGCTTTTGCTCTGAAGAATTGTCCAGTATAGTTCCTCCACTTACGGTTCCCAACAGAGAAACTCGTGGTTCCGCGCGTATGCATCCCTATACGGTCCAACTGGACAGGCCACGAACTTCCCACTTTGTTCGTTCTTTTATCCCTAGAGTTTCTAGGTTGTGGAACTAACCTGCTGCCCGCGGGAGGTCTTTTCCTTCCCCCCCAAATCTTCAAGTTTTTAAGTCCCTTGTTAACAAACTTCCTTCTTACCCTGCTTAAGACACTCCACGGTACGTTAGTATTTAGGCTTTCAGCCTTCGTGGTTTGTCCAGAGATAAAAAAAATCAGAACACCAAGTATTTAAATACCAACCAAGTCTACACTTCTACGTGAACTAAGTACTTAGGCAATAGGCTTTCGTTGCCTTTTTCCAAGATTAAAAAAAGTTTCAAATCGAGATTTATTATCAACTTTAATGCAGTACTTAAAGTGTCACGCCAGACTTTCGTCTTATTTTTAAGTAGTCTTTAGGATAGGAAAATTTTTAGTGTCACATCCAATTACTTAACATTTTCAAGTGAATTTGCTAAAGTTTATTGGTTTAAAATGTAAACTTAACAAATATCGTGGCTAAGCCTTATTAAGTAAGAGTCATACTTTTTTATTACACAGAATAATTAAGCTCCTCTCTGAATAATAAAATTAAAATAAAAGAATAAGTAAATTCGATAAAGAAATTAAAAACCTAATGATTAATAAAAATGAAATAGTTTGGTGTTTTCAACAAGCAATAAAGTTACTAACAAAATAAAACAAAAGATTTACTTTAGATTGCTACGAGTCCTATATCGTATAAATTTAACTTTTTATTTAATTTTTAAAAATGATTTTTGACATTTTTTACCATTTAAAAAAATCTATAAGGTAAGTTTAAACGTTTAACAGATACTAAAAACGAATTAAAAGTATTCGTTGTAATAAAAATAATAAAAAAGTCGGGTTATAACATATTGTAATATTAAAGACAGTCAGCTGCTCTAGATGAGCGCTTATTGTATCGTTATGAAAGAGGTAAATGTGTTAATCAAGTAATTGGAAAGCACACTATTTCAAAATGTACCTAAAGAAATTGCGAAGTTTTTGAAGCTTGAAGACATCAGTAGATACACTGGCCATTCATTTAGAAGAACGTCAACTACGTTTCTTGCCAATGCTTCGGATGTCGATATTTTGGACTTAAAAAGGCATGGAGGTTGGAAGTCTTCTTCTGTTGCGGAGGGATATATTGCTGAATACCTATAGTAATAAGGTGGAAATTTCAAAGAAGATTTTACACGAAATTCCTACCAATATTTCCTCCAATGAAGTAACAGTGAAAAATATGAATATTAACTTAGTTAAAGGTGATAACGATACCCCAACAACAAATTTAAAAACTGTTAATTCAAGTATTATTCCTCCAATTTCTTTTGCTAATTGCTCAAATTGCACAATTACTTTTAATGTCAATACCTAACCTAGTTTTTAAAATATTTTGTCATAAATTAGTTACTTTTTATAAATAAATCCTAATATTTCCCACAAGCATATTTTCTTTTTTTTTACTCTTACTTTTTGTCCAGGCGCTGAAAATATTACTTTCGTAGCTAGCAACGCTTAGCAACCAGGTAACACGAAGGTTCTCTTTCGTTATCATTCGCGTTGCTAGGACCACAAAGTTTTCTTATTTATACAGTAGTAAAAAATTTATTTTTTTTTACCATATTTTTTCACGGCAAGAAAAATGTTAAATTTTTTAAATACCTAAATAATCAGCCGAACATTTTCAAGGTTTATTGACTAGACTAAATTAAATTTCTTTTGTGCAAAACAAAGAAGCTATTAATAATAAGTTTTAATTTAATTAACTTTTATTTATACTTTAAAATATTCAAATAAATCAAAATGTCCATTCTTTGCTTATTAAACTTGGGATAAAATTGAGTAAAGGAAACAAAGATTTATAAAGGCTTTTTAAAATTTCTTTTCATCGCTAATAACTTGATTTTACTAAAAACTTTTTATGTACCCCAAAAAATCTTTATTCTTTATTTAAATTTAAATTACTTTTCTATTGTTTTTAAAATAAGTGTTTGAAAGAAAAAACCCTAAATAATTTAATAAAAATTACCATTTTTATGATACCGCATATCTGCAGTAGAGCTTAGGATTCAATACAAGGTAAAAAAAAATTAAAAAAAAATTACAGGGTGATTTGGAATTAAACCTTTGAGAAAAAATATGCATGAAAGTAAAGCAATTTTTTAAATAATTAAAAAAATTCTATTGCATAATGACAGCCTTAACATAATTTTTGAATTTAATTCAATTCTCTCAGTTCTTTGTAAAGTTATGGAAAAATTAATTAATTCACAAATTCTTAAGTACTTAGAAAGACACAAAATTTTTGCCTGACAGGCAGTATGGATTTCGCTACAAAAGATCTACAGCAGATCTTCTTTCCTTCGTATCACACTGTTGGAATAAGTCTCTTGAGTTTCTAGGTGAGTCCCAGATCGTTGCTCTTGATATATCCAAAGCTTTTGACCAAGTCTGGCATGCCGCACTTCTTAATAAACTTCCCTCCTATGGTCTTTCAACTAAACTCTGTACTTGGCTCTAGTTATCTATCTGATCGACGTATATCAGTTGTTACTTTAAATTTTCAATCCATTAATGTAACATGTGATTTACTAGTACTTACTTCGGTTACAAAGTATATGCATGGTAATTTTCGAATACCTGTCTCGACACCTCATTATTTAAGATTAGTCTGTCTGTGAATTTAGGCCGTGTGGCTTGGCTATACAAACTTTTATTGTTTCTACACCTGAAAAGACTTGGTTTGCCCTCTAGTTCTCGTATTTTGGGGACTCCAGACTAAAATTCAAAATGCCCTGGGGAGAAAAACTAACTTAAAACAGAAGTATATACTTGCAGGTTATACTTTTACAAACTGTGGGCATATCAGGCGTGTTGTTCATTCATATTTTATCCATTGATTCCCTTTTATTGGACATTTTAAATGGTACTTTGTTTAATTAATGCTTTAAAAGGTCCGTTTTTGTTTATACGGCCGACTAACCTGTCATCAGCTGATCATTTCTTATTTTCGTTCACAGATGGCGTGTTTTTCTCACTGGCATTTAACCAGATCCCGTTCGTAATTGTAATCGGAGTTGTCAGGTCATATGTCATCTCTTTCTTTCCTTTTGGCATGTGAGGTCGTTTCAGTCTAACACACGAAGGACGAACAATTTCGGGTTAGTTCACGCCAGATTTGGTAACTTGCGTATTGCGACAAAGACGTCATATGAAATTTGAATATTCATTGTTTTATGGCCAAGTTTGGTTAATGAGGGATGTTGTTTTGATTACAGTGTGTACGGGATGCCATGTTTAGTAGTCTTGTTGTTGGTTTTTCATTTTTCTCCCCAAATAAATACTAATATTGTCGCATGGAGGCTGCCGTTGCGCAGGCCTCTTGATTATGTGGGCGAGCCTTAAAAGTTTGGTAGATTTGAGAAAAAAAATACATTTCGGCAATAAAACTGAATTCGTCTCTAAGAGAGTCCTCTTTACTTTCAACTCTTTAAGAAAGTGTAGTGTAAAGTTTATTTTCTCCAATTTAAATTCTTGGTTTTATACCAACCCTTTAAAGGGATTATTTGAAAGATAAACGCTATAAAGTATTTCTGAATCTTGGATTGGTTTTGACAATTTCTAAATGGTCTAGTTAGAAATTTGTTTGGATTCAGAAACACGTGCCATTGATTGGATTTGGGGCACTACTGTATGGTTTTTTGAGCTTGTTGGAAGAAGGGGGCATTTCTTGTTTAACACCATTAATTTCTTAAAAACCCTGGACACATAGGTAAGGAGATGATTTTATACATATCTTTTTATAATTTTTTGAGTTCAGTGCACATGCTTTCATAGTGAGGTTATGGCTAACTTTTTTCTGTTTAAATTAAAATTATACGTTTTATTATTCACTACGGTACTTACTTATATTTTAAAGAGCAAAATACTGTTTTTTAAAGCCAACATACTTTCAAACATATAGACCTAATTATTCTCCGAGCTGCATACTATCTTTCGCTTTAATATGTATATGTTTGAATAAATAAATCAGTTTTATTAGTCAGATTTAGTGTTTCCTTAAAAAGAGATAAGATACCTATAATAAACTATATCGAATACTTATAACCCGGATAAAATGCCTGGTCAGTTTGGCATTTTGATACTTTTATAAACGGTTTTAGCAGTATACATTAAAGTTCTTTTTTAAACATTCTTATAAGTCTAGTAAAGTAAAACTGTGATTTTTGATCTAGCCGAATATCATTAATAATAATACAAGTTAGCCAGTCCTCGTGTAATAAAGCTTTTGTGATTTTAAACTAAAGAATGGTTTTTCTTTAGGGTTTTTTTTTGTTACCCGTTAAATTTTTGGATCCTTGGAGTATCCAGGACCTTAGAAACTTTTCTGGTTCATGTGGAAAGTTGATTGGAGTTTATGGTTCATTTCCCTGGTTGTTCCCAACCGTTTTCAGTTGGAGTGTAATTTCACCACCGTGACCAATAGCCACTAGAAACAAGGAAATACCAACCTGCTGCATTTACATAAATTAACAATTTCTCAAGTAAGATCGAACTATTGTAATAAGGGACTTGGGTGTGAATTACTTTACCTTCTTCTTATTAATTTTCTTTTAAATTTTAATTTACAATCTATACGTATTTGTGTAAAACATTAATCATTCTACTCATATAAGCACCCTGTTCCCTTAGTACCTTTTTTTATTATCATTGAATTTTTTTACATTTATAACATTTTTTACTGATATTATTTATTGATTATTTAATGATTTGGTTGCGCAGCGGTACTTGTTAGAGGCTTAGCTTATTGGCTATTTAAGCGTATAATTATTCACTTCCCAGTTGTGAGCTCTGCGTGTACACGTTGGGTAAAGAAGGGGGTCCCATAAACGTTTATATCTTTTTTTTTACTTTTAAGTTTTTTTAATTATTTAATTTTATGCTGCCATATTTTTTTTAAACCGCTTAACAGGTTTATTTATCCGTTTTATAATTTAAAAGCATGGTGACATTATTGTCCTGTTAACTAGTTAGTAATAGATAATAATTTCTAATTGAATCCTGATTAACTGTTTTTCCTTTTAAAACTTAATATTATTTTTTTCTTTTAACAATATAAGACAAGCACAAAGCAAAAAAACAAACTAATTTAAATAAATTTAGAGCTTGCTTCAATTTTGTGGTTTTCCTTACTTCACAAGGCTATTCCTTCTTAGACTTTCAGGGACATCTGAGGACCTTCTAACTTAGGTTTGCGGTTGTTATTGTTAAGTTAGTGGCGCCCTAGGTATCCGGAGTTAGTTTTTTTTTACGAACCTCCCCACGCCGACTTGAGTTACTGGAAGCACATTGTTACGTTACCGCGTTCTAGGAGGGGAAGTTGTGAAGCTGAAGCAGTTGGTTAGCGGGAAACAACGTAACATTTTGACGCCCAACGTGGTTTTTAAAAGAAAAGTTGATTTTTGAGTTTTCCAAAAAAAAAACATAGTGGTTTTTTTCTTTGGTTTGTTTTTAGGTTTTCATAGTTGAGTTGGAGTTCAGGACAATAATAGTGGACAATTCTTCCTATAACTATTGACTTTTGGATTTGGTTATTATTTTTTATTTTTGCAATTTCCTTGAAATTTTATTTTGTAATTGCGGTCCATTTTCGATATTGATTTTGCGCCTGTCGGTCTATTTTTTTCTTTTTCGGTTAGCGGTTTGAAAGTGATTGCTTAGTGAGGTTAAGGTTTGACAGTGATTGGTGGGTTATAGGGAATCACAAACCAGTCTTGGGTATTTTTTCTGACGGTGTTTGTCGTTTGTGATTAGTTGGTTAATTAACCTATCATCATCATGTCACGCAAGATTCATGCCAATAGATTGGCTCAGGATGAGCTCACTTATGAACTCGCTATTCGGGGAATCGCACAGGGTAACTGCGAAGAAATGAGGCATCAGTTAACATTGGCGATGCGAATGGAGAAGAACGGAGAGAGCGTTAAGTATCCAGAATATCCCTTCACTTTCGATGAAGATGCGGAGGCTGTAGAGAAGAAGATCAAGGAGCTAGTTACTGCTGTCGAAGCTTTTTCTGGTACAAAGAAGAGTGGTGATTACAAGAAATACCAGAGCAAGTTATCCCACATATTGAATAGACTGGACTACATGGATGCAGGATCCGATCGAGAGAAGCAGAAGATTAAATCAGAATTTATGGCCAGGACACTGACCTTACTAAGGAAATTGGATGATGTTTCAAGTGGAATCGAAGAAAGGCAGGCTATCCCTCCTGGATTAGCGATGTTAGAGTCAGTAGCCGGTGGATCTGGAACTGCACACATATCTTCAGATGATGATGGATCAGGTGATGAAGGAAGTTTTCATGCAGCTTTGCCCAGAGTTGTTAATTCTTCTATGGCAACAGGTACAACTACTCGTTCAGTTCACCCTAGCAAGTGGAACCTTAACTTTTCGGGAGACAAGAAAGGACTTTCCCTAAGCGCATTTTTGGAAAGATGTGAAGAACTTCGTGTAGCGAGACATGTCTCCAAGGACGTTTTATTGGAATGTGGTATCGACCTGTTCAGCGGTAAAGCCTATCAATTCTATTTAGCCTATCGAGGTGAAGTAACCACATGGGACGAGTTTATCGATCTTCTACGCGAGGAGTTCCAGCCGTGCGACTATAATGAAAAACTTTTTGAAGAAATCCGTCGTCGAACTCAAGGCGCAGGCGAGAGCATTGGTATCTACCTAGCAATTATGCAGGGTTATTTCAAAAGACTGACTTGCCCTATTTCAGAAGAGGCGAAGCTTAAGATCTTGCTAAAGAATTTGGCTCCATTTTATCAGACTCAGTTAGCCCTGGTGGATATTTCATCGATTGCACAACTTAGGACGTTGGGTAGACGTCTCGAAGAACGACGTGAAGCCGTGGAGAGTTACGCACAACCATCAAGACGTGGAGTGGTTTTAGAACCTGATTTGGCATATGTGGAGGAAGAAGTTTCTACGATTGGACTGAGTGATTCCAGACGTGATGTAAAGGAAGAAGAAATTATTTGCTTTAGGTGCAAGAAGCCTGGTCACCGTGCTATTGGATGTGCTTTGCCAAGACCCAAGTACTGTTTTAGATGCAAGAAGGAGGGTGTAACATCAAAGACATGCCCTAATTGTCGTTCGAAGTCGGGAAACGCCGAGCGGCGCTCCTAGACAATCGCCCTTGTGTAGAGAGCGCAGAAAACTTAATGATTCGACCGATCCTCGATTATGTGCTGGAGCATGCGCAGAATGATGAGCGGCCGTATCTTAGAGTAAATATTTTGGGCAAAGAAGTTCTTGGACTTCTGGATTCCGGGGCATCGCGAACTATTATCGGAGGTTCTGGCTGGCAATTGCTGAAAACTTTATCGTTGAGATTAAATACGAATGAGACTCCGTTATGCAAGGTGGCAAATGGAAATCGTTGTCAAAGCATTGGAGTATGTGAAGTTCCAATGAGAGTTAAAGACAGAGTTCGGATCATCAGGACCATCATTATTCCAGACCTACCGCACACTTTGATTTTGGGAGCAGACTTTTGGCGTTCTATGGGTATCGTACCTGATCTTAGGCAAGATGAATGGTGTTTTTCTAACCTTCCCGAAATTGCTTCTATCGATATGTCACCAGACAATGTGTTAACATCTGAACAGCAGGAAGAACTTAGGAAAGTGGTTGAACGGAATTTCGAGCTTATGGGAGACAAACTAGGATGTACAAATAAGGCAGAACATGTCATCGTTACCAAGTCAAGACCAATCAAACAACGTTATTATCGTGTTTCACCTGTTATGCAACAACACATAGACAAGGAGCTGGATGAAATGTTAAAACTTGGAGTTATTGAGCCTTCGAAGAGCCCTTGGTCATCCCCTATTGTAATGGCGAAGAAGAAAGATGGTTCGCTGAGATTATGCATCGATTTTAGAAAATTAAATTCCGTCAGTGAACGTGATAGTTATCCATTGCCGCAGATTTGTGACACTTTAGACAAACTTAAGTTTGGAAAATATCTTACCAGCTTGGACATCAAATCAGCATATTGGCAAATACCTATGGCAGAATCTTCTAAACCATATACTGCGTTCACAGTACCAAATAGAGGCCTTTTCCAGTTTAATCGATTACCTTTTGGTTTACATAATGCCCCAGCTACTTGGCAACGTCTTATTGATAATGTCTTGGGAGCCGATCTAGAACCCTATGTCTTCGTGTACTTGGACGATATTGTTATTGCAACACCTGATTTTGAGACCCATTTAAAAGTGTTGGAGGAAGTTTTTAGGAGGCTGCGTGATGCTAACCTTACAGTTAGTCGAGAGAAGTGCCAGTTTTGCAAACCTCAGATGAAATATTTGGGCTACGTCGTGGACAAGAACGGATTACATACAGATCCAGATAAAGTCAGGGCAATGTTGGAGATTCAAGCACCGCGAAATGTGACGGAGGTCAGAAGAATTGTGGGAACGTTTTCCTGGTATCGTCGTTTTATAAAAGATTTCTCGACTGTCATTGCACCGATAACTAGCTTGTTAAGAAAATCTAAGAAGTTCGAGTGGACCGAAGAATGTGAATTGTCTTTTAGGAAGATTAGAGAATGTTTAGTTCAATCCCCAGTACTTTCGTGTCCGGACTACTCTTTACCTTTCGTGGTACAATGTGACAGTTCAGGCTATGGTATAGGCGCCGTCCTTACTCAACCCCATCCAGATGGAACCGAGAGAGTTGTTTGCTATTTAAGTCGTAGTTTAACGAAGCAAGAGCAAAACTTTTCAACAACTGAGAGGGAATGTCTTGCGGTCCTCTGGTCTGTAAATAAATTGCGACCTTACCTAGATCTCGTACCTTTTTCTGTTATAACGGATCACTATTCCCTAGTATGGCTGCAGAACATGAAGCAACCTACTGGTCGATTGGCTAGATGGCAAGTACAACTCCAGCAGTACGACTTTAAGATTATTCACAGGAAAGGCAAAGAACATGTTGTGCCGGATATGCTGTCTCGTGCAGTCCCTAAACTTGACACCTTAGATACTGCTGTGCCTGATGTCTCGGATAAGTGGTATAAGCTGATGCTTGGCAGAGTACGATCTAAACCGTTGAAATTTCCTGCTTGGCGTGAGGGAAGTGGCAAATTATGGAAATTTGTGAAAGGCGATTATCCACTTCTTAGACCGGAATCGGATAACTGGAAGGAAGTAGTACCCAAGGAAAGAAGGCGTGAGTTAATGGCGTCCGCTCATGAACCACCAACATCTGGTCACATGGGGGTCTACAAGACATTTAATAGACTTGCTGAGAGGTTTTATTGGCCCAAAATGAGATATGATGTGGCTCGTTATGTCAGCCAATGTGAGACCTGTATCATGCATAAGAAACCTCAGGGACTTCCAAAGGATAAAATGGTATCCAACCCAAAACCAAACGAACCATGGGAAGTTATTTCTACAGACCTATTAGGCCCTTTACCAAGATCAAAGAAGGGTAACACATTTATCCTTGTAGTGACTGATTATTTGAGCAAGTTTAACTTCGTAATTCCACTTCGGAAAGCAACATCAGAGACAATTGCTCAGCGCATAGAAAGTACTGTTTTCCTAATGTTTGGTGTTCCACGTACCATCCTGTGTGACAATGGACCACAGTTCCGAGGCCGACCGTTTCTTCGACTTGCCGATAAATACAATTGTAAGATTAGATTCAACGCAAACTACCATCCTCGGGCTAATCCAACAGAACGGGTGAATAGAACTTTGAAGACGATGTTAAGTATGTATGTCTCGGACAACCACCGAGACTGGGATGTAAACATTGATCAAGTTGCTTGTGCTTTAAGAACGTCCACTCACGAGACCATGAAGCTTAGCCCCTATTTTGTAATATTTGGTCGGGACATGATACTATCTGGAAAGGATTATATTAAGAAGGAAATTCCAGGCGTAGAGTGTAAAATTGGAAAGAACCCTCAGATCCGGTCTGAGCTTATGAAGAAGGTATTTGTTGATGTCAAGACTCGGCTGGAGGCTGCAGGCAAAAAGAGTGCCGATAGATACAATCTACGTTGCCGACATGTTGAATATCTTCCAAATCAGATAGTTTACAAGAAGAACTATGTGTTATCGGACGCCGCCAAATATTTTTCCAAGAAGTTGGCTCCTGAGTATGTTGGACCGTTTAGTATCAAAAGAGAGTGTCGCCGTGGACATATGAATTGCAGGACAAAGATGGAAATTCCAAAGGAATTTGGCATATCAAGGATTTGCGAGAACCGCCGTGTGTTGAAGACCAGTCGTTGTAATTTTTCGAGTTACAACGCCCTGCAGGGTGGGCGATCAGTGAGGTGTGGGCCTCTAACTTGGCGCGAAACATGTTAGGGGAGTATTCTTCATTGGTGGAAAGAATAGCTTTGCACCGAGGACTAGGTTGTGGTATAAATCCACTAAGTGCTATCTTAAAGTTTTGTCATTCTATTAGATCTAGAAGACTTTGGAGGTTAATTTTTAATTAATCCTCTTGGTTGGTTGCATCGGCTGGTACATTATTTGGATATGGATATTTCTGTCGTTGTTCCTGTTGGGCTCAGTTTGGTAGTTGAATTTGATTTTGTCATGCACTTGCCATAGATATTTAGTATTGAGATTGTATATAGGACTTCTTCTTATTGCCACAAATTTGTGGCTGGTTTAAAAATTTCTTGATTTTTGTTTAAAAGGGCTTAGTGTGGTGTGTCCTTCGGATGTCGCTTTTGACGCTCCCCGGGGTATCTCATGATATCTCGGAGAGCAGACCGAAAAAGTGGTCACACGTCGGGGGTATGGTTTGGTGTAGCGGCCCTAATGTGGCGTTACTTAAGCTGGGCCATGCTACTGCGTTGGGACTCGGTCTTCTTCGGCCTAGTAGATTGCGGCAGATCGTCGGCAACACCCCATTCGGGGTACCCTCTAATGATTTTTGTTTTTTTTGTTTATTACCATGCTATGCATGTTTCAGTGCGAGTGAATACTATAATTCACTCCCAATTGTTGGTGGACTTTTGGCTTATTTTGTTTATAAAGTTATTTTTTTCTTTTTCCTTCCACCTTTCGGGTGATACCCCGTGGGAGGGCATTTCCGGTTTCTTTGGGAGCTTTGGAGGTGTCTCTGTGGATCTGTCAGGGTGAGACTAAAACACGAGGTTGCTCCACGCTGGTTGGATGTCAACGCAATTTTAGTTTAGCTCCGTTTAACATCGCACTAATCTTTTGCTTAGGACTATTCACCATCCGGACGATCCAGGGGGCGACTTCATTCCTTCCGGGGTCTCCGGGGAGGTTTTGCTCGCGGGATGTTCTCCTGAAATACTTTTATTTTCTTTTTATTTGATTAATAGCGCTAATAATAGATATGTTATGTATAAAGTCTGAGTTGATTAAGCCTTGTATTGTCTTGTAGGTAGTCTTGCTGAAGGTGATCATTTCAGATCATTGGGAAAATCAGAAAGATTCCTAAGTCGTTCTCGGCTCTGACAGAAACTGGTTATATCTGTTTTGACCATTATCTATCATGTAATCCTCGTGGCATATAGTGTTAGTAGAGGTACAAGCAGTACGTAGTGGGGCTAGGTTTCAGGGTTTAAGAAAAATTGTCTAATAATTTGAGAACAATTCTAACTTTCTTTTTTTCTGCTTTTCCTTTTGGTTCGCCGGAAAAGGAAGGTTTGTAAATTGACCAATGGTGGTCAATTTTTTTCAGGAAAGGGGGAAATGTTACTTTAAATTTTCAATCCATTAATGTAACATGTGATTTACTAGTACTTACTTCGGTTACAAAGTATATGCATGGTAATTTTCGAATACCTGTCTCGACACCTCATTATTTAAGATTAGTCTGTCTGTGAATTTAGGCCGTGTGGCTTGGCTATACAAACTTTTATTGTTTCTACACCTGAAAAGACTTGGTTTGCCCTCTAGTTCTCGTATTTTGGGGACTCCAGACTAAAATTCAAAATGCCCTGGGGAGAAAAACTAACTTAAAACAGAAGTATATACTTGCAGGTTATACTTTTACAAACTGTGGGCATATCAGGCGTGTTGTTCATTCATATTTTATCCATTGATTCCCTTTTATTGGACATTTTAAATGGTACTTTGTTTAATTAATGCTTTAAAAGGTCCGTTTTTGTTTATACGGCCGACTAACCTGTCATCAGCTGATCATTTCTTATTTTCGTTCACAGATGGCGTGTTTTCTCACTGGCATTTAACCAGATCCCGTTCGTAATTGTAATCGGAGTTGTCAGGTCATATGTCATCTCTTTCTTTCCTTTTGGCATGTGAGGTCGTTTCAGTCTAACACACGAAGGACGAACAATTTCGGGTTAGTTCACGCCAGATTTGGTAACTTGCGTATTGCGACAAAGACGTCATATGAAATTTGAATATTCATTGTTTTATGGCCAAGTTTGGTTAATGAGGGATGTTGTTTTGATTACAGTGTGTACGGGATGCCATGTTTAGTAGTCTTGTTGTTGGTTTTTCATTTTTCTCCCCAAATAAATACTAATATTGTCGCATGGAGGCTGCCGTTGCGCAGGCCTCTTGATTATGTGGGCGAGCCTTAAAAGTTTGGTAGATTTGAGAAAAAAAAATACATTTCGGCAATAAAACTGAATTCGTCTCTAAGAGAGTCCTCTTTTACTTTCAACTCTTTAAGAAAGTGTAGTGTAAAGTTTATTTTCTCCAATTTAAATTCTTGGTTTTATACCAACCCTTTAAAGGGATTATTTGAAAGATAAACGCTATAAAGTATTTCTGAATCTTGGATTGGTTTTGACAATTTCTAAATGGTCTAGTTAGAAATTTGTTTGGATTCAGAAACACGTGCCATTGATTGGATTTGGGGCACTACTGTATGGTTTTTTGAGCTTGTTGGAAGAAGGGGGCATTTCTTGTTTAACACCATTAATTTCTTAAAAACCCTGGACACATAGGTAAGGAGATGATTTTATACATATCTTTTTATAATTTTTTGAGTTCAGTGCACATGCTTTCATAGTGAGGTTATGGCTAACTTTTTTTCTGTTTAAATTAAAATTATACGTTTTATTATTCACTACGGTACTTACTTATATTTTAAAGAGCAAAATACTGTTTTTTAAAGCCAACATACTTTCAAACATATAGACCTAATTATTCTCCGAGCTGCATACTATCTTTCGCTTTAATATGTATATGTTTGAATAAATAAATCAGTTTTATTAGTCAGATTTAGTGTTTCCTTAAAAAGAGATAAGATACCTATAATAAACTATATCGAATACTTATAACCCGGATAAAATGCCTGGTCAGTTTGGCATTTTGATACTTTTATAAACGGTTTTAGCAGTATACATTAAAGTTCTTTTTTTAAACATTCTTATAAGTCTAGTAAAGTAAAACTGTGATTTTTGATCTAGCCGAATATCATTAATAATAATACAAGTTAGCCAGTCCTCGTGTAATAAAGCTTTTGTGATTTTAAACTAAAGAATGGTTTTTCTTTAGGGTTTTTTTTTGTTACCCGTTAAATTTTTGGATCCTTGGAGTATCCAGGACCTTAGAAACTTTTCTGGTTCATGTGGAAAGTTGATTGGAGTTTATGGTTCATTTCCCTGGTTGTTCCCAACCGTTTTCAGTTGGAGTGTAATTTCACCACCGTGACCAATAGCCACTAGAAACAAGGAAATACCAACCTGCTGCATTTACATAAATTAACAATTTCTCAAGTAAGATCGAACTATTGTAATAAGGGACTTGGGTGTGAATTACTTTACCTTCTTCTTATTAATTTTCTTTTAAATTTTAATTTACAATCTATACGTATTTGTGTAAAACATTAATCATTCTACTCATATAAGCACCCTGTTCCCTTAGTACCTTTTTTATTATCATTGAATTTTTTTTACATTTATAACATTTTTTACTGATATTATTTATTGATTATTTAATGATTTGGTTGCGCAGCGGTACTTGTTAGAGGCTTAGCTTATTGGCTATTTAAGCGTATAATTATTCACTTCCCAGTTGTGAGCTCTGCGTGTACACGTTGGGTAAAGAAGGGGGTCCCATAAACGTTTATATCTTTTTTTTTTACTTTTAAGTTTTTTTAATTATTTAATTTTATGCTGCCATATTTTTTTTTTAAACCGCTTAACAGGTTTATTTATCCGTTTTATAATTTAAAAGCATGGTGACATTATTGTCCTGTTAACTAGTTAGTAATAGATAATAATTTCTAATTGAATCCTGATTAACTGTTTTTCCTTTTAAAACTTAATATTATTTTTTTCTTTTAACAATATAAGACAAGCACAAAGCAAAAAACAAACTAATTTAAATAAATTTAGAGCTTGCTTCAATTTTGTGGTTTTCCTTACTTCACAAGGCTATTCCTTCTTAGACTTTCAGGGACATCTGAGGACCTTCTAACTTAGGTTTGCGGTTGTTATTGTTAAGTTAGTGGCGCCCTAGGTATCCGGAGTTAGTTTTTTTTACGAACCTCCCCACGCCGACTTGAGTTACTGGAAGCACATTGTTACGTTACCGCGTTCTAGGAGGGGGAAGTTGTGAAGCTGAAGCAGTTGGTTAGCGGGAAACAACGTAACACAGTTATTGTAGACGGTCATTCTTCGAGCTTTTACTAAGTAAATGCTGGAGTTCCTCAGGGCTCAGTTCTGGCACCAACATTGTTCCTTCTTCACATCAACGACCTTCTCTCGTCCACAACTAATTCTATTCATAGTTTCGCCGACGATAGTACCCTTCACTCCAGTTTTCAGGTTCCTAAACCCATCACTAAACCTGACTTGGAAAACAAACGCAGAGCGACGCAGATATCTCTTTCGCAAGATCTTAACTTAATATTGGATTGGGGCGCCAAAAATCTCGTCCATTTTAATGCATCCCAAACACAATCATGTTTCTTGTCGCGAAAAGAGTCATCAAATACTCATCCTCTACTTATGAGCGGCCAAGTTTTACAGAGTAAAGACACCTTTAATCTGGTGGGCGTCACATTTGAAAGTAACCTTAACTGGCATAAACACATTGTATCTATAGCCACGGCAGCTTCAAAAAGCTTGGATTTCTTTTTCGAGCTAAAAGTATTTTTCCGCTTCTAATTTATACGCTTTATATGTGTCCCAAATCCGACCTCCCTTGGAATATTGTTCTCATATCTGGGGCATGGCGTCCCCCACAACTCTAAGCATTCTTGATTCTATTCAAAGAAGAGCTATTCGTCTCATTAATGAGCCTTTACTTACAGAAAGGCTTTTCTCTCTTACCCATCGTCGGGCTGTGGGGGATTTATCGCTTTTTATAGGTTCTTTCATGGCTTCTGCTCTGAAGAACTGTCCAGTATAGTTCCTGCACTCACGGTTCCCAACAGAGAAACTCGTGGTTCCGCGAGTATGCATCCCTATACGGTTCAACTGGACAGGCCCCGTACTTCTCACTTTGTTCGTTCTTTTATCCCTAGAGTTTCTAGATTGTGGAATCTGCTACCCGCGGAGGTCTTTCCTTTCCCCCAAATCTTCAAGTATTTAAGTCCCGTATCAACAAACTCCCTTTTACCTCGCTGAAGACACCCACGGTACGTTAGTATTTAGGCTTTTAGCCTTCGTGGTTTGTTTAAAGATAAAAAAAAATAATAACGAGCAAGAAAAAAGATAAGAATAAAACAAAAATATAAAAAAAAGGATTATATAATTTAAAAAAATATAGTTTTAGTCCGTTACGCCTTGCGACTAACCCTGTACACTGTGTACAGGCGTGACGAGTTTTCAATTTTAATATAGGTGCCGTGAATTTAAAAAAATAGTAAATGGTAAAAAAATACTTTAAACCCAACTACTTACTCACTTTGTTTTTACATAAAAAAGTTTTGAAGAAAAAAAAGGTCATCATCTTAAAAACACCACTAGCTTTTTACCAATACATGTTCTAGTGCGCCAAAAAAGAAGAAAAAAGGACTTTAACTTAGTGGCGTTACTTTACAACATTTCCATGTGAGAACCCATACCAATTTTTTTATGGGTGCATTGCACCGATAAACTTCACTTCTCTTGGTGCATTAGCACCCGTGCACGACGCACCGCCCCTGACTGTGTACAGTGTCAAATTGGGAACCATTTTGCCCAACGGGCGTGAGTTTAAAATGGCCCCGGGTAAAAAAAAATATTTTCTAGTTACACTCAAAATTAAATTTTAATAATGAAATATACACTCGGCACCTATACTTTATCTAAAACTAAATCCTTTGCACGTCACTAACCTGCAAATTTGCCCTGTTGCCAATATGTCATAAGAATCTGAGTTTTGTTGAAAAGAACAAACCATTTTTCGGTTAAAGAATTTGTTAATTTTACTTAATGTCATAATTACAAAAATAAAGTAATAACACAAAAATAGAAAGAATAATTTTATTTTAAAAAATCCAGGTATTACAAATTTAATATAGAAGCATGGATTTATCCACTAAAACACTGAATACCTTTTATCGGAACTCATTGAAACTAACTTCTCTTACTGCAGCTACAGGCAACAAAGGTCGATTATTTTCGCGTTCTTGCTCAAAATTGCCTACTAAAGAAGCAACAAGCTCCTTGCATGTACTGTTTAACTGCTGTGGCATTTCTATCTATGTTTGTTCTTAAAAGAACAGATTCAAATCACTACGGGCACAAAATTTGAACTCTTGGAAAGGTTCGAAACTGCTAATAACAATAAATGCGATGAAAAAAAAAAATCTCTTTCTAATGTATATGGCTAAAAAGAAATAACAAAATCAAATTTCCTAGAGATGGTAAACAAATAGCTATACACACCTAGTATAAAAAAAGTATACATTTTGGGAATTTTAAAAATATACATTTTTGGGAATTTTAAAATAAGTATACATTTTAATTTGTTTACTTAACATTGGGAAATTTGCTACATAAAAATATACGTGAGGTGTCAAGGTCTTAAAAGTATAAATTAAACAATTTTCTAGGTTACTTTTATAATAATAAATTAAAAACATTAAACAAACTGGGTAGCGTAGAAATGCAAAACAAACACTGAAAAATTTAATATTTAAAGAAGAGAGAAAGAAATTAAAAGGGATTGATTAGATAAGAAGTAGTTAGTAAAGTCAAGTATAAAGTTAAAGTTTTAGTTAAGCCCCGTTCGGGCTACCCCTAGTGGGGGTATGCCTGTACTAAATTTAGTTAGTGAAATAAGTTAAGTTGGTTTTTAAAAAATGGAAAGTTAGTTTTGATGGTCCACCGGTCTCATTGTCCCAAGAAGATAGTTCCATATGGTACATTTGCCCCAGTGACGTAAAGTGGCCCTATTGTATTTAAAATTACACGTCACAATACCACTTAGTGATTAATGACGTTTGTGCACGAGCCGTAGGCGAGTGCTACAAGTCATCCGAGTGTGCCAAGAGTCAGTTTTAAACATGTTGCACACGAGACTTTTTCTACGACAGCAGAAAATAAGGATTAATATGTGATTTTTATTATTCTTATTCATTTAAGTTTTGACAGGACTGTGCGAAAATGTGAGAAATGGTTTCACACGCTTATTTTAAAACTAAATGACAGAAAATTAAATATTTTTGACTGGTTGCCATGTGAAAATTTTTTACACAGTAGTATCATACATCATGTGAAATTAGTCATTTTCAGATCCTGTTTGACGTGCGTTTTTAGACACGTTTCATAGCAGTCGTAAAAAAATGATTTTGTAGTTAAGGTCGGCATCATTTTCGTCTGAAATATTTCATCAATTATAATTATTTGTTGTACATTTATGTGATCATCAAAAAATCTATCATCTGATATATTACGTTGACATTAAAAAGAAGACTTTTTTTTAAATTACTTTTAAACTGATACGTTAGTATATTTGTATCTTTATTAATGCTTTATACAAGAAGAAATCTGTTTCAAACTATTGAGTTTAAACATTTTTCTCGTACAATTCGACTCCTGTAAATACGTGTATCAAAGCCCCAAAGCTTTAGTACATAGATTTCGTTGGCGCTGGACAAACAAAACGCGAATATATCAAAAAAGTTACCATCGTAGAATTCAAATATGACTGCAATAACAAAAACACATTATATTGCAAACACTTATTTAAAAAGCATCAAAAATTTTGGGCTTTTAAAATGTTTTTAATATTTAATTTTTTGTTTTATAACATACAGCAAATGTTAATGTGCAGATCCTTTTATTCATTTTTTTATTAGATACTTTGAACTTATTTCTCATTAACCTCCGTAAGTAGAACCCCAGTGGCCCCACGAAGTTGGCCACCGGGCATTTGCCCGGTTCCCTGGTGGTCCAGTCTACCACTGACTGTGTATACCAAGGTTAGTTTCTATTTATAAGGTTGCGATATATCCTCAACTTTTAGGCGGTTCGAGGTCGGGGACGCAAGGAAGAGCACTCCACGGAGAAAAGTTGGCAAGACTGGGTAAAATCAAAGCTGTTGATCAATCCAGTGGCGTCTAGAATTTGCGCATTTCATTTTGCATTGTTTTGGAAGTGATATTTGTTGAAAGATGTAATTCCAAATGTTTTTTATTTAAAGTAAAAGAATTTACAACTTATTAATAATTAAAAACTGTTGTGTAAACGGTTGTTCTAATAATACAATAAACTGTATATCTCCGGCACTGAACAAGATGGCCGAAAAATGGGAGATGTGACGTCATAACAAGTCAAAGCAATATGGCCGAATGTCGTGACCTTATATAGACCGACTTTGGTGTATACATTAAAATTATTTTTCATTATGAAGTTTGTGCCTGGTTATGTGCCTACAAAAATTATATATACTTTTGTAAATAACGACTAAATAAACTTTGCCATTATTCATACTTATGGTATAACCGGTAGAAATAGATATCTCATATAGCACTTTTGACATTTTAAAGCGGTTCACTCAACTTTGGATAAATTTTGTTTGACAAAGGGATTTTAAATCATCTTAAAATATTTTACATAATCCCGCAATATGGAAACCACCAGATCTTTTACGTTGCACATAAGAGTTAGATGTGCTTTAAGTTTAGCATTGTTTGACCCAAATAATTATGCATAAACATAGGACTTGCTTTAGCCAGTATTTTTAAGATTTTAAACAAAATTTTGTAAAACAAACCAATAACATTAAATGTTTTTTATTATTATAAGCAACGCAGTCAAGTTTATTGGTAATAGTTCGATATAGCGGTTTTCGCTATTATAAAAGATTTTCGAAAAATACTTTTTAGGGCGTTTCTATAGGTTGATTATGACTCAAATCTGTGTGCGCGTTTTCCAAAATTCATTTCCATAATTTATTATTAATAAAAACATATTTACGGGACGGTGGAGTGAACAGGGGTGCTGGGTGGGGACGAAACAGTAGAAATCCTACATTAAACACCCAAAAACAGTATTTCACAGTACACACCGCACTTTCTGTTTACAAAAATGTCCAAAAATTGTTTAAAAAAATTAAATATAAATAATAGTACAACAATCCCGCCATGGCTGTCACTGCATAAAAAAAGAAGAGTTTGCAATAGAACTGTAAATGTCTTGTGATGTTGCCAAATAAAGTGAGAAAGTGTGAATAGCTTAAAAAAGCAAGATACAGGACAAAATTCTTGTGAAAAATTAAGTTATTCCTTCTTCCTATTATAACTTGTAGAGAAAAAAGAAAATACCTAAACATAAAAAAGAGGCATTTTTACAAAAATACCATTGTTTCTCATGGACATCGTGGATAATCTCCGAAATAGACTTGGTGTTAATTCTTCATAAGAAGTTTGGCAACGCTGCTTCTATCAAGACTGTCATTTTCATAATGATGAACTTCATATTATCAGCTGAACTTCATATTATCAAAATGAATGCTCCTATTTTCCTTCTTTGATTAATGGCGGACGAGATATCTCATTTTTCAAAATTAATTTACATTTTTCATGTGCCCCGAGTGCAGTGTATGCATGTTTTCTTGTGTTTGACGTTGGATTTATACTGTTTTGTCCCCACCCAGCACCCCTGTTCACTCCACCGTCCCGCAAATATGTTTTTATTAATAATAAATTATAGAAATGAATTTTGGAAAACGCGCACTACAGATTTGTGTCATAATCAACCTATAGAAACGCCCTAAAAGTATTTTTCGAAAATCTTTTATAATAGCGAAAACCGCTATATCGAACTATTACCAGTTTGTTTATGGAATATACAGGCTATATCAAATTCGAGGGTCACCATTAGGATCTCGGAAATGGTTAGAGATACGGGGTTGGTTAAATTGAACAAAGGTGCCCATTTTTCTGCCTTGTAATATTCCATTTTAAAAACTTTGAAATTTCCAGCCGTTCCAGAATTATCCAGAAAATTAAAGAACATTTTGCAAAACAGTTTTTTTTCAGTTTATTTTAATGTTAGATGTACTATTGCTTCGTTTTATTAGATAACTATAAAAATTGCATTATTTAAAAATGTGTAAAGTAGTTTAGAGTTGACTTGGGTCAGTTATTATTGAAATTAAATTATGAGTTTTACTATGTATATTATAATAATTTTTTATCTTTTTTTTATCTTTGGACAATCCACGAAGGCTGAAAGCCTAAATACTTACGTACCGTGGGTGTCTTAAGCAGGGTAAGAGGAAGTTTGTTAACACGGGACTTAAAAACTTGAAGATTTGGGGGAAGGAAAGACATCCGCTGGCAGTAGGTTCCACAGTCTAGAAACTCTAGGGATAAAAGAACGAACAAAATGGGAAGTTCGGGGCCTGTCCAATTGAACCGTATAGGGATGCATACGCGCGGCACCACGAGTTTCTCTGTTGGGAGCTGCAAGAGGAGGGACTATACTGGATAATTCTTTGGAGCAGAAGCCGTAAAAGTATCTATAGAAGAGCGATAGATTTTCCACAGCTCGACGATGAAAAAGAGAAGGAAGTCTTTGAGTAAATAAAGGATCATTAATAAGACGAACAGCCCTTCCTTGAATGGCATCAAGAATGCTGAGGGTTGTAGGGGATGCCATTCCCCAGACATGAGAACAATATTCCAGAGAGGGTCGAATTTGGGACACATACAAAGTGTATAAATTGGAAGGAGAAAAATACTTTTGGCTCGGAAAAGAAATCTAAGCTTTTTGAAGCCTCGGTGGCTATAGATACAATGTGTTTATGCCAGTTAAGGTTATTCTCAAATGTGACGCCCACAAGGTTAAATGTGTCCCCGCTCTGCAAAACCTGGCCACTCATAAGCAAAGGATGAGTGTTTTTGTGTTTTTTCGCGACAAGGAACATGATTGTGTTTTGGATGCATTAAATTGAACGAGATTTTTGGCGCCCCAATCCAATATCAAATTGAGATCCTGTGAAAGAGATATCTGCATCGCCCTGCGTTTGCTTTCCAAGTCGGGTTGAGAGATTGGTTTGGGAACCTGAAAAGTGGAGTGAAGGGTACTATCGTCAGCATAACTATGAATGGGATTGGTTGTGGAAGAAAGAAGATCGTTGATGTGAAGAAGAAACAAAGTTGGTGCTAGTACTGAACCCTAAGGCACTCCAGCAATAATTTCGTAAAATCTTGAAGAGTGGCCATCAAAAATAACTGATATACGTCGATTAGAAAGATAACTGGACAGCCAAAAGCAGAGTTTAGTTGGAAGACCGTAGAAGGGAAGTTTATTAAGAAGTGCGTCATGCCAGACTCGGTGTTTTCGTTTGAAGATATATATATTATTTTTACTTCAAATCATAAAATACGCAAATTTATAGTAATTACTTACAGACGTAATTAGAGATTTTTTGTGGGGAAAGAAGGTTTGCCTGCAAAAAAAAAAATGATAGCAAAAATTTTGACGATAAAAAAAGATTCCTTTTTACCAACCATTGGTTTTTTTTCTTTAATTTAATTTCCTTATTATTGTTTTTGGTATGACACATTTTTTGAAGACCAAAAAGTCCTTACTTTTAAAAAAATAGGCTTTTACTGATTTTTCTACTACATGTTCCCTTTCCTTTCTCCCGTATGCTAAAGGGGGGTCCACACAACCATACACATTAAAAAAACATAAAAACAAAGAATTTTTTTATGCAAATTTCCTTCCTTATGCTAAAAGGGGGCTTAAACCTCTTGAACCCCCCTACCTCCAAGGTTACAATCAGTACAATCAGTTAAAAAGCATACAAAATTATTATTTAAAATTAACCTCATCACAGCCAACCATATTAGGGCGATATTTAGCCAATAAACAATTGACTACTCTGCCATATAACCCTAACAGGCTGGAGTTTATGCAAAATAATTAATGATAAATATAGTACCCAAATTTAAATATATGTAAATATAAATGTTTTCATAAAGAAAACCTAAAAAAATACCAATTAAAAAAATCCTAATGCTAAAACTACATATAATAACTACTTAATTTACTCACACACACACACACATACACACACACATTCAGCCTATCAAAAATACATATGCCAATGCCCAAACCTACTGCTCTCAGAAGCAGTGACGCTCGGTATCTCCTTCTAAAAAGCTTCAACACTCAATGATTTAATATCGTTCGGTAGTTTATGAAAAAGATTCGCAGCCTGATAGGTAAAGCCTCCGAAACAAAGCTGTATAAGTGTCGCGGCATTGCCAAACACACTCCCGGTCTACATCAACTCTCCATTGGTGCGCGGTGTCCCGTGATTACACAAAAGTTTCTGCTCCTTGGGCACATGAGGAATGCCAGCACTCATAATTTTTTGCGAAGAAAGCAACAGCAAACTGCAATTTTCTTCTATTCTTCAAGACTTAGCCATTTTAAACCCTTGATGTTTCTTTCGGATATGTGTCAAACTTGCGAGAGAACGCAAGACGACACCACGAGTGCAGAACTCGCTTTGAATCCTCCTGCCATTACTCGACGTCAAGAACGGACCATAACAAACGAACAATAGTTAAAAACGGAGAGGGATCCAGGCTTTCTACAAGCACATGACTTTTTGGTTTCTTGGAAGACACCCTCGGCTGGCATAAACAATTTTTTCTATAGACCACAGTATGATTTTTTATATAAGAGAGTCAATATGTTTCTTCAAATTTGAGTCCCGTATTAATTATGACACCAACGATTTCGCCGATCTTACCCCAGGCACACAGATTGTCCGTCAACAATCAAGTTGACTCTTGCTAAGGCGTTCCTTTATATCTTTTAAGTGACAACTTGATATTTTTTAAGTACCAATAAATTAAAATATTTTTAAAAAACGAAGTTTTATTACAGGTATAACTTTTTTACCTTTAACATGGAAATGAAACATAGTTTTGATTTCAAGCCAATAACCTTTATCTGATATTAAATTTTTATCACAGAACACTAGTAAAGTTTAAGATTACGGCTTAATGTTTATAGTACATTTTGTTAACAAGACTATAAAAGGTTTTCTAATCTTGGTTTATGATAGTAAATAAAATACTATTAGGGAAAGTAAACTGCCTCAAAATATGAAAATTAAATGTGAGGTGTATGTGGGTATTTTTCATTTTCCCATAGCTTCCGGTTTATTAACACGCTTTTATTAGTTTTGGTTGTATGTATGTATGTATGTAATGGAATCTTTAAGCTTAATTTTCACCAACTTCCAGCGATTTGATTTCTTTAAAACTTTGCACACGTATCAAGGACCCATGACAATGCAATAATCTGCAAACAGTATCCCGTTATCCTGATTAGGATCGCCAGGATAAATAAATTCCTTTATAGATTTTCTGTAGGAGAGTAACAGAGAAAGAGCTAGTGCGCGATCTGCGCATGCGTGCAGTTTCGGACGTACTCTCAGCATAAGGCTGACAGAAACTTGTTCGGAGTAGTTGCGTTCTGAAACCCCATGCAACAGTGAAGCTTTAAATGAAATGATTAGATTACGAAATAGTTCGTGAAACATTTCAATATCACATGTCCGCAGAAAACTAATTGATATATCGAACTAAAAATGAAAAATAAATAATAGTTTAAAAAACTAAAAAAACACGCTTTTATATGCAACCGAACTAAAAATTAGAAAATAATTTTTCATTACAAAGAGTTTGTATTACAGTAATAAAGGTCAAACAATGAATCATAATTATATACCTCAAAATAGAATTATAATAAAATTTAAGATAATAACAGAATAATTCACTTCAGAGTAAAAAGCGTGGGGTGCTTATATATTATTAAATGTTATAATTATTTCATTTGTAAATATCTATGAGGGAAAAGTTATAGTGCGCGATCTGTGCATGCGTGCAGTTTCGGACGTACTCCTAGCATAAAGCTGACCGAAACTTGTTCGGAGAAGTTGCGTTCTGAAACCCGCCATGCAACAGTGAAGCTTAAAATGAAATGATTAGATTACGTGAAATAGTTCGTGAAACATTTCAATCATCACATGTCCGGGCAGAAAACTAATTGATATATCGAACTAAAAAAATTAAAAATAAATAATAGTTTAAAAAACTAAAAACACGCTTTTATATGCAACCGAACTAAAAATTAGAAAATAATTTTCATTACAAAGAGTTTGTGTTACAGTAATAAAAGGTCAAACAATGAATCATAATTATATACCTCCCAAAATAGAATTATAATAAAATTTAAGATAATAACAGAATAATTCACTTCAGAGTAAAAAGCGTGGGAGTGCGTAATATATTATTAAATGTTATAATTATTTCATTTGTAAATATCTATGAGGAAAAAGTTATGAAAAAAATAGTAAAATGCACCCTCACGCTTTTTACTCTGAAGTGAATTATTTTGTTATTATCTTAAATTTTATTATAATTCTATTTTGAGGTATATAATTATGATTCATTGTTTGACCTTTTATTACTGTAACACAAACTCCTTGTAATAAAAAAATTATTTTCTAATTTTTAGTTCGGTTATATATAAAAGCGTGTTTTTAAGTTTTTTTAAACTATTATTTATTTTCATCCAGCATGCATGGCGATTGATCCAAAATTTCTATTATTTTAATACCGGTGGATAATGCAAGGCCTAAAAATATATAACCTGCTGGTAAAAATAACATTTGGATTAAAAATTGGAGATGTCTTGTTTTGCAGGTAAGACATGTAAATTTTTGCTTTTGCATCTTAAATTATTATCTTTTGTATCAGATAAAGCCATTATATTTTCTTTTCAGTATAGAGTGCTCTTCGCTGCTAGTTCCCTTTTTTATCTCTTTACATCTTACGAAGGCCGATGCCAAAATACCAGAGTACCGTGGGTGCCGGCTATTAGATGTTAAACCCTCATCCTCCTGATCGTCAACGTTGTCCAAGCACTGAAACATGCAGTTATGGATTTCATAGCACCTTTAGACAACGCGGTTGTGCCACCACGGACGTTATTTCTAAATAACTACTACCTAAATATGTTTCCACCGCTGGGAATTGAACAGGAGATCTCTGGCTTCGAAGATCAAAGCTCTGTCCACTGCGCCACGGGGGAGACACAATTATTGGGTGCTCTTCGCCCTAAGTTGTTCTTAATTATTATTTACAAAAAAAACTGTATCCATATACCGGGTGATGCATCGCCAGGCGGGACATAGGAAATCCCATGTAATTTTTAAAGGGGTCAATTATTGGCTCCCCTAATTGTTTTGAGAGTGAAAATCCTATTGAAGTTTATTATTGAAGAGCATGCAAATCTACGTTACATGGTAAAACTTTCAGAATTCTTCGGTTAACCCGTTTGCATAAGTTGGGTGCCTAATATATTTTTAAAAATTGTCATTATTATCTCGCCTCATATTTATGAACAACCCGTTAGCGTGACATAACGTTGTCATTTTGAAATTTAGTGCAAATGTCATAAGTTCTTGAAATTTATTACTCTAGTTTGGTTTAACTTAACTTAATTCGTTTGTATAAATACAACTTTAATCTTTTCGCTCTACGATTTTTTGATAATAATAAAGCACTAAATTTCAAAATGACAACGTAATGTCACGCTAACTGGTTTTTTTGTTGTTCATAAATATGAGGCGATAATAATGTAACAATTTTTAAAATATATTAGCATCTAACTAGCAAACGTGTTAACCAAAAAAAAGTTTTTACCATGTAAGTAGATTTGCATGCTCTTGAATAAACTTTAATAGAATTTTTCTCTAAAATAATTAGGGAGCCAATAATTGACCCATTAAAAATTACATAACAAGTGTCGAAAGTGATATATTTCACACGAGTGGAAATGTTGTCGCACGAGGCGATAGCCGAGTTCGACAATACCACGAGTGTGAAAATCACTTTGGCACGAGTCATGTACAATATTTTTCCTACGACCAAAAAATATTTATATACCAAAAATCCTAAGTTAGTTCTTTTATATCATTAATTTAAACACAGACAAGATAATCTGACAAAAGCTTAGACGTAAATCAATGTCAATGCCATAAATTCAAATAAAGAAATTATCTTTAATTGTATGTAAAAGCATGTAATTTAGTATTTTTATTTTAGTATCGTTACAGTGTATGCACTGTAATTTCTTTGATTAAGTTTTTCAAATTGCGTAAAAACACCTTATCACTAAACAAAACTTACAGTCCCAAATGGATTAAATTAAATTTCAACTCTCTAACTTAATGGCAATATCATTTTTATTTTACCAGATATTAGCCTTTTAGGTATGAATTTATTTAGAAAAAAATCGTCCTTGGCATTTTTGTGGTTAGGTTAAAATTTTACAAAGCGAGAGCCCTACTTTGGCATTCAAAGCTTTAGACACTTCCATTGTTTAATGGGTTGCCTACCCGGCAAACGTTGTTTTGCCATGTATGTTATTTCTAGGAAACATTTTTATAGTTAAATAAAAATAATTATCTACTATAAGTTCGCGGGGAAGTATTTATAATCGAATGCATTATAAAGAATAAAAGTATGTTTTATTTAGGTTAATAAATAAATCTTTATTAGAGTAACGAATATATTTTAAACAACAGTCTTTGATAGCTATCTAAACATCAAAAATAAATATTTATATTTTTACTATCAATTATGGCAGTTGAAAAAAAATTAATCTCTTAGCGCAATAGAGTGTACAATATTTTTGGTTAGTCCGTCTTTAGCCAACACAAACAAACTGGATGGTTTTCCCACGCGAGAACATCCCACATATAGTTGTCCGTGGGAGAAGCACGGTGTTTCAAATCTAAGCCACATACAGACAATGTTTGTCCTTGTGACTTATTGATTGTCATAGCGAATGCCAATCTAATTGGGAATTGAGTGCGTTTGAATTCAATTGGCACATCTGTAGGAATCATAGGGATTCGTGGCAGCAACACATTTTCGCCTTGAAACTTGCCATTCAAGATGATGGCTTCAATAACGTTTTTCATTAATTTTTAATGACTAATCGTGTGCCATTACATAGCCGTGGTGGGTTTAAGTTTCGAAGTAGAATAATCGGAGATCCAACCTTCAATTGTAAATGATGTGGTGGCATGCCTGGCAAATCCAATGAATTTAAGAACTCAATTGGATAATTCACAGTCTCGTTGGTATCGCAAACTGCATCGATAGATTTATATGACACCAAGTCCCCAGGCAACAGCTGTTGTATATTTAAATTTAACCCATTGACGTCCACATTTTTAGCTGCCAAGATCGCTCTTTCTGCCAGCCACTTATGATTTGCATATTGTGTGTGTACGTCGGGAAATATGTGATCGATGAGACTATTTTGCGAGTCGATGATTGTGCAGAAGTCCGTCTGTAATTTTATGCATCCAGTATTTTCATGTACAGCAACTTTCCCATCGCCAATATCTAACAGTTGTTTAGAGAAAGTTTCGGCGGATGGACAATTTTTATTTAATATCTCCGCTATTTTTAATTTTTTTGATCCGGTTAACATAACTTTTCTATGAAGCTTTGTAAGATCTATATTTTTGGTTTAATAAAATTTTTCGTAGCTTTTACGGTTTTAAGATATTGGCGTTTTTATTTTTAAATTAAATCGCTAATATCTCAAAACAATAACGTCAATCAAAAGTTACAGAAAAAAAAGATGCGTCTTTGAAACATTATTATTTTAAGTTAAATAACTTTTTATCATGACTCGCTTATTTTTTGAGTAATGGTCAAAAAAGCGAAATTATAACCTTTTTTCATGGGTACCCCTGTCAAATTATACAAAAAATCTTTTTTATGCATTTTTCACCATTTCTTTACATAATTTTAATTATTATAATTAATTTATTTATTTTTGATTAAAAAATCCATCCATTTCCTAAAAAAAAATTCCCAATTTTTCTCATTTTTCATTAAATTTATTGCCAAAATCAATTTTTTTAATATCTCGGCTATTATTAATTTTGATCCGGTAAACATAACTTTTTCTATGGATCTTTGTAAGATCTATATTTTTGTTTTATAAAATTTTTCTGTAGCTTTTACGGTTTTAAGATATTGGCGTTTTTATTTTTAAATTAAATCGCTAATATCTCAAAAACTAATAACGTCACGTTAAAAGTTACAGAAAAAAGATGCGTCTTTGGAACATTATTATTTTAAGTTTAATAACTTTCATCATGACTCAGTTTATTTTTTTTTGAGTTAAGTCGGTCGTAAAAGCAAACATCCTACCATGCCGAGGCTACTCCTGTCAGAATTTAAATAAATAAAAAGAGATTTTGCATTTTTCACCATTTCTTTACATAGTTTTAACAATTATAAATTATATTTGTCTATTTTGAGCAAAAATCCATCCATTTCCACTCAACACTCCCAATTTTTCTCATTTTTGTGAATTAAATTTGTGCCACAAATCAATTTTTATTTCTCATTATCTCGGCTATTGTTAATTTTTTGATCCGGCTAAACTTGCGCCTTCTATGGATTCTTTTGTAGGAAGATCTGCTATTTTGTTTTATAAATTTTTGTAGCTTTTTACGGTTTTTAAGATATTGGCGTTTTTATTTCTGAAGTCTCACCAGCTAACTCATCTCAAGCTAATAACGTCACGTTAAGAGTTACAGAAAAAGATGCGTCTTTGGAACATTATTGACATCAGGATTTAATAACTTTTTATCATGACTCGCTTATTTTTTGAGTTATGGTCATAAAAGCTGAAAATTATAACATTTTTTCATGCCCTGTCAAATTAAACAAAAAAAAAAAAATATTTTTTTGCATTATTTTACCATTTCTTCACATAATTTTAATAATTTTAGTACTACTTACTTGACTCGACGGTTCAACCCAGATCAGACACCTGGCGGGGATAACTGATCGATTGATAGTGATCAATAATCGAACAGTGAGGGCGGAGATCAAATTGAATTAAAAAAAAATCATAATTAAAGGAACTTGAAATTATAATATCTGGATAGGAATTAACAAATAAAAAATAGGGGTTGATCGTGAAGTGAAAAGTTAGAGCAATCTAAGCCTCCATTATGAAGTCATCAGAAAAAACAGAAAACAAAAAATTTACTAAAAAAAAACAAAGTTTTTAATTAACAAATAAAATGTAAGGAGTTGATCGTAGGCGTGAAAGTTGAGGTGGGTTGTATGTATTATTTTGTATGCTGTGTCATAAAAAAATAAAAAACAAAAATTTTGACTAAAAATAAAAAAAAAAATAGGGGTGGACTACCCTTAACATTTAGGGGATGAAAATAGATGTTGGCCGATTCTCAGACCTCAATATGCTCACAAAATTTCATGAGAATCGGTCGAGCCGTTTTGGAGGAGTTCAAGTTCGAACACCGTGAAGGGATTCAAAGCATGATTTGCCAATGATCGACGGTTTTGGTTTCCATAAGAGTATATATATGCTTTGCAAAGACAATTGCGTCTACCAAGAAGTATAACAAAATAATATACCAAATGTTTTAAAAATACAAAATAAAAATATAATAAACATTTTTGCAGTAGAAACAATAAATTTATTTTTTAAAATTCTTTTGATTTAATTTATTTATAAAAAATTTTATATGGGGAATAAAACTAAACATATCTTAAAGTACTTACCAAAGCACTGTCTTAATTAGTATGCTGAACCTGAAAAAAATTATAATTATTTGTATATGTTTGATTTCACCTTAAATTTTTTAACTGAAAGTGAACAAATTTTATAAAGCCGGTGTCGGAGGGGGACCAACCTCGTTTGTGGCCGGTGAGGGCCTCTAACGGAGGTAGGGAAATAAATCCAAAGTAATAAGAAGAATGGAAAAATCTGGTATGCAAATTACCATCTGCAGTATGTAATAAAACAAATTAAATACTAAAAACCACTAAAAACACTTAAAAGCCTGAAATTATTGATGTTTTCTAGATTATTTTTGCAATGAAATGTTTGTTCTTGCAGTCATCTTTTAATTACGATGACCACTTTTTAATATATTATTCGCGTTTTGTTTGTCTGGTGCTACCGAAATCAATGTAAAAAGATTTAAGGGCCAAATACATTAAAAAACCTAAAATATGGGCGTTTATACAGGTGTTAATAGGGGGCAAATTGAACAAAAATATTGGAAATATGTTTAAATTCTTTGAAACACATTTCCTTTTAAACAATGTGTTGATATGGGTATAAATATAAAAGTATAGATTTTAAAATTTTAAAAATTTTAAAAATCCAATATTTTTTGCAAAATGATCGAGATATATCAGATTGGTGATTATGTAGATTTTCAACTGGTCACATAGGTTTGCAACAAATCAGAAACTTTTTAATTGTTATTGAAATATTTCAGAAGAAAACGATGCCGGCTTTAATCGGGTCCACACGCAGAATTTTTCGGGGGAGGAGGGGCAAGAAAGTAACAAAAAACAACATCAACGTGAAAAATTCAAGAGTAAAAAAAGGTCCTTACCTATGAGCATCTGTGCATAAACAAACTTTATTATTTTTCTCCTTAGGAGGGGCAAACACGAGAAAATTATGCTCTATTTACACTGTTTACACAAAATCAGGCCTCAAACGTCCCCGCTGCCTTAAAGCCCAGTTACACCACTTCCCGGAGGAGGGAACCCCCATTGCTGCCCCCAGCGACAAAAACATTTTTCTATTTCAGAAGTATAATTAACATTAACCAACCAAAACTAAGACGTTTAGGATTATGTTTACATGAAGTTTTTTTCTTATTTTCTGTTGTAGAATCGCCTCGTAAAGTTTGTCCGGTCTGGAGTTACTGGACACCCTGTATGTATGTAGGTAATTTGATTGAAATTGATGAAAACTTTGATGTCTATTGGTGCCTAAACGGTGAGGATTTATCGACTTTAATAAAAAAAGTACCTTATTTTTTAAGTTTTTGATTGTCTATAAAATGGCGCCCCAGCTTTGCGATATCTGTCAAAAATAAAAGTTATGATGTAAATAAATTTTAAGTTATTTAGGTAAGTGCCCTCTGGCGGTATTTAAAAAAATACTTTTGTCTTAAAATTTTAGAATCTGCAAAGCTCGATTTGTGTGCCAAATATCAACTGGTTTGGTTAAAAATAAATGCGAATAGCGGCGAAAAACCAAAATAAAATTGAACTTTGACGGCTTGTAACTCGAAAACGAATGACATTGAAAAAAATTATATGAAGCTCTACCCTTATTTTGTCAAGTAGAATCACCCCTTAAGTTTCGTGATCGATGTTTGAATCATCCTGTATATATATTGGGCTTTATCCCCTTACTGCATACATACTGTCAGCACAAAACGTCTTCATACACCAATTTAAGCACTCTTTACTTTGTTTGTATTTTTGTAATATAATTAGCCAGATACTTAATTTACAAAAAAAATTAAAGAAGTAAATACTTAAAGCTTTATCATTATTTTTATAGGTATACGTGGTTACACAAAGTAAATGGTGTTGGAAATGGTGTACGGAGACTTTCTGTGCTTCCGTTTTTATTTTAACTTCAAAACCGTATCAGGCTAATTTTTTTATTTCATAAATAAATTTAAACTTTCTTCAGACAAAAGTAGTTTCTAACTTTATTGCAAGTTGTGAAACTATAAATTGTGTTAAGTTGGGCACAGTGAACGCCTTTTTATAATATCGGTTTATAGGCGAATAATGTAGGTCCTGTAAAATTTCTATAAATTCCCTTGAAAAGAAATAAAATATTTTGGGGACCAATTTAAAGAAAAACTATAAAATAATTTACCAGTTTATAGTTTATTAAATTTATTATTATAATACAAGGTGATTCTTACCCGATATGCATAAACTTGGAAAAAAAAGTTAAAGAACAATCATTGACTTGTAATTAAAAAAATAGTTAAATAATATTTTTAGTTGGGAAGAACTTGGCGACTAGTGATTGTGTTCAGCGACCGAAAGAGCTCGTCAAAGTTTTATTTTATTCTTGCTTACAGTTGTTAAAAAGCACGTGCTTGGTTAAACGTATGGATTTATTTATAATTTTTTTGTTTGAGTACGCACTTTTTACGTAACATTTTGTGTCTGAATCAATACTATCAGCCAAATATCTTGCGAACTTTAACCGGTTTGATGGTTAACTTAACACAGCGGGATTACTCGTCATGCGCATAAGATGTTCTTTTTTCGGCTTGCTATTGGCTGTTATAAATGTCAAAACTCTTGACTTTCAAATGTTCAATATGGCTGATGTTTTGTTATTGTTGTGGCTGTTAATTTGTTTTGTGTTTTATTCGGTTTAATTTTACGTGTGACCTGTGTTATAAATATAAATTATTGAAACAACATTTGTGTAAATTTATTGGTTTTTAAATAAATTATTTTTTAAATTATTTACGTTGTTTTTTTATGAATAAAAACAACACTTTATGTAAGATTTATTTTTTTAACAAAATATTATATACATTAATATTTTATATAAATACGTAAAATATATTTAATGAATATCTTGCTGGAGGTAAAAACACAATGAACCAATAGAGGATTTCTGTGTGCGTCACTCCATATTTAAAAAATTTCCTTGAACTGTAAGACAGACAAATGACCAGTTTAAAAAGTATTAATAGTGATAAAAATTATACTAAAGCGAAAAAATAAAAAGGCCTAAACACTAAATAACTGACCCAGTTGAGGTACAAACCAGGATTAGAGTGTGTCTACTTAAGTTCGTACCATAAGGCAAACTATTATTAATTTTACGAAAAAATTCAACCATCCCATATTAATTGTTTTCGGTGGTAGGTAGGTATATGAAATATCTTAAAAATTATGAATTTTTCTTAAGAGAAAAGTACACTTATTTTTGTCAATATCGAAAATTTAGTGGAAAAAAGATGTTTAGAATTAAGATTTTTTTCTGCAATACCGAGCATTTTTGAGCTTCCTTTACAAAAGTATTTTATTTCAAAATTAGTAAGTATCCAGTATTGTGGAAACTTAAATTTTCATTGTTAATTAAAACCTACAATCTTATCTGCTTCCTCATACCTAAAAAAACAAGTATGTAGATATCGAATAAAATGGACCAAGCACACTGGCCTATGGAAACTGAAATCCTACTACGCTTTTCTCAGTATAAGTAATATTAACTTATACACTATAATACCTTTCAACTAAATAGGATCAAAATAAATCTATAATTTATTTGGTTGGTAAGTTTAAGCGTGCTATTTTCATATATTTCTTAAAGTTATACACTTCTTTTACATTTTACAACCATTCTTTATGCTAAATATGTAATTTCACAATAAAAGTTTAGTTTTCAAGAAATAATTCTATTTAGATTTTTATTTTTAGTTCTTATTTCCCTAAAATTTATATATATTTTTCCACATTAACCTATTCCAATCTAAGAAAAAAATAGACTTCTACCAAATAGATTTTAATACACCATTAGCACTAAATTACCAATATTTAGTCATTAAATTATTAATAAATTTCAGTAATTACCACATTTCACACTTTTTATTAATGTTTTATGTATATTTACTCAATAAATCAATGTTTTTGAATATACCGCCGATTTTGACATTGGGAGTGCGTATGCGCATGCCCTGCCATCCCGCAGACCCTTTCTTCAAATTGTGCCACATTTCGAAACGGCGATTGATCCTCTATCCTTGTCTATTCTCTTTGGTATAAAAATAACGTCATCTGACGGTAAAATGTTAAAAACTAGTTAATTTCTAAACGGAAATAAAGTTAAGAACTAGGCATACTATAAACTTCTGGCAGAATTTACCATTAGTGACAAAGAGTTAACTTCAATTTTTGTAGTTTTTCAAACTCTATTAATTTTTGTCACTACCTTTAAAAGAAAGCAAGTGTTCCTAGTAGTAGTAAGAGTCTAAACTTAATTTATCGATAATTTTCATTAGTGGTAAAACTTTTTTAATAAAATAATTATTTATAAAATTTTACCCTGATAAATTTAAATTGAGATAAAAGATCAGAATGTAGATTTTGCAATGGGAAATTTTGTTGAAATTTATGAAATAAAATTTTTATAACAAAATCTTGACGCGGCTTCTTGGCAAATAAATTTGAACTTTTAAAGTCAAATTAAATTTTTGCATCTTTGTCTAGGTATGGAACTAACTACAGTGCAAAATTTAAGCCCAAAATATCTTAACTTTTTAGGAAAAATAAAGTTAAAAATGGTTTAGGTGGTCTGCTACAACAATTTCTGATTGGCCTATTTCCGTTTTAACTCACGTTATACAGGGTGATTCAAAATCGATCACGAAACTAAAGGGGTGGTTTCTACTGGACAAAATAAGGGATTAAAGCTTTTTCATACTAATTTTTTTCAAAATGTCATTCGTTTTCGAGTTACAAGCCGTCAAAGTTCAATTTTTATTTTGGTTTTCGCCATATTGCATTTATTTTTAACCAATCAGTTGATATTTGGCACACAAATCGAGCTTTGCGAGATTCTAAAATTTTAGAACAAAAGTACTTTTTAAATACCGCCAAAGGGCACTTTACCTAAAACTTAAAATGTATTTACATCAAACTTTTTTTACATTTGACAGATATCGCAAAGCTGCGGAACGCCATTTTATAGACAATCAAAAACTGAAAAAATAGCGGTACTCTTTATTAAAGTCGATAAGCCTTCACCGTTATAGGCACCAATAGACATCAAAGTTTGTCATCAATTTCAATTAAATTACCTACATACATACACGAGTGTCAATAACTCGGCCGACAAACTTTACGGGGCGATTCTACAATGAAAATAAGAAAAAACTTTATAATAAACATATGTTCTAAACGCCTTAGTTTTTGAACTACGGTGTGTTAAATATTTATTATTTTTTTATTTTATGCCCCGTAGTTCATTAAAGACGTGTAAGACATATGTTTATATAAAAGTTCTTTTCTTATTTTTTGTTGTGGGGAATCGTTTGGTTAAGTTTGCCGGTTAAGTTACTGAAGTCCCATGTATGTAGATAATTGACAAATAAGGTATATTTTTAGTTTTTAATTGTCTATAAAATGGCGCCCTGGCTTTGCTGATATCTGTCAAATAAAAAAGTTATGATTAAAGTCCAATAATAATAGAATAATTACATAATAATAATATTTTAGCAATTGCGTTTAAAGAAATTCTTTTATTATTTTTTTTTTTATTTACCTTAAAAACTTATCAAGAACTTTCTGTACCCACAAAGCTTTATTTAAAAAGGAAGTTGATATCATAAATTACTTTACACGAGATTCTCTAATGTTCGCAAAATAAAAACTTACTTGAGAATTTTTTAATTTTTTTTTTTTTTCATTTCCCTTCCTTAATAAAATACCTAAAAGTAAAAATTCAGTTGTCTATTATTGTTTAAAAGTATAAACACTTTCTAAGGTACAACAAATAAAAAAGAGAGTTTTATATAACTAATTTAAAAACTGCTTTAATAATAAAATAGTTAAATTCCTAATAGGTATCTAGTAAATTTGTATATTGAAAAACTAAGTTATTTAATAGATTTACAAAGTTTTGCTTACTTTAATTTTTAGTTTATAACTTTGTCGGTCCAGGGAAGCTAGCTCACTTCAGCAAACTTGAATATTGTGACCAGTCAGTAACATATAGTACAGGGCGAATATATTTTTGTGTAAATAGAGTTTGGACTCCCTGTATATTATACAGTTTGTCGACGTAATTTGGCGTAATACTCCATTCTAGTAAGACTACATAAGGTTTAAAAAAAAGTAGCTTTTTAACACTTCAGAAGCTTTTTACTTTGAATTAGTATTGTGTTTAATACCTTGAATTAGTGTTTTGTTTTAATGCCTACTACAATGAACTTAAATATCAATTTATGCAATGTAACAGTAAATGCGACATCAACTGAACCAAACGGTCAAGTTACCTTTGATTTCGTCATTATTTCCTTTAGTTCATGTGTCACTGGTTTTAAAAATTGGACAGTTTGCAAATAAACTTAGTAGGGGTTATTGAAAATTAATAGTAATAATGAATTTGGATGACTAAGAAATTGAAAGGAATTTATACTGTTTTAGTATTATTTCTACAAAAAGTAAGTACATATAATTTTCTAAAAATAAATATACGTGCATAGTATATGAGGAGGATAATTGTCTCTTAAAAAATAAGAAGGCTATGATTTTTTGTTGCAATATAATGGCTGTGCTGTAATTTTAACCCTACACGAGGGCTTCTCGCACGAGATAAAGGAATTTCAAAGCTTTCGCAAAGTCTACAAAAACTTTTCTAAAATGTAAAAGTAGATGATACCAACAAAATGACGAAAATGAAAGAAGCTTTATTTTATTAAGAAGTTTTAAAGTAGAAAAAATTACCAGATTGATTTAAAGAAAACTCGTGTCTATTTTATATTAATTTAAGGGGGTTTGTATATTAGTCTAGATTCTAAAAAAGAAGTTTAGCCATCTGTTTATTAGATAATAGTTATGTTTTAGGTTTTGTACTATACCGTAAAACGTCTTAAACAGGGTGTTACTAAAGAAATGCAAAAAAATTTTTGAAAGGTTATTTTTCACCAAAAATAAGAAAAAAACTTCATAGGAACATATTATGTCCTATAAACGTCTTGGTTCTTAAACTACGAAGTGATAAAATGTTTTTAAAAATATTGTTTTTTTTTATACTAACTTTAATACCCATTCATATATTTTTAAAAATTTTGGGAGACGCATCCTTTGCAGTGGAAGACATGTTTTGGCATACAAGAAAAAAAATTTGTACCAGTGTCGTCCATTAGGGGTTTAAAGGTAAATATTTTTACGAAAAAACTAGTACGCCAATGCATTTTCTAAAATAAAAATCTTTTAAATGACCATTAATTTTAGAACAAATTTTATTTTTTGACTTTTTTTGTTTGACGTACACAACCATTTTTTGACAAACAAAAAAGCTACAATTTAGTTATAAATAATATCTTTTCTTATTTTTAATGTTTTCAAAATTATTTCGAGAAAAGGGATGAAAAATAGCAAATTGTGAACATATGCTTTTCACTTTAAGCTATATTTTTTTTAAATAAGGCATTTTGTGTATTATTGGGGGGGATATATAGGGGTTGTTTTCGTTAAGTTTTTGTAGAAAAATTTAGGTACCAATCACTGATCTCGATGGATTGCCAATGTTATAACTTGCGCGAAACAAAAGTTACATTTCATGGGCGAAAAAACCTGTTTGTGCGCAAGCAAAGTTGAGGGAAAATGCAACTGGCGCCAAACAAACTATCGGCATTAACGAAAAGAACTTGTCGACGGCGTTCTGGTTTTCTGTTCGAAGTACGGTAGCTAATGTTTGTGGTGCCGGTGTTTGTATTTTGCCACGGCTTTTAAGTGCGCATGTTCGTCCACCCATTAATTCGTTTACTCAGAGACAAGAATGAGACGAGCAACTAAATGTAAATAAATTATCCGAGAGAGAGATAGCTGCTGGGCCTTCCTTGTCTGTCTTCAAGGAAGGTAAACGCAGATGGCGCGTGAGTCGACTTTATCGTTTGCCCACCAAATTCAAATTATATAGCTGTGCTATTTTTGCCCTTAATGTTAGGTACTTGTTTTTGTTTCCTATTAATATAAAATATTGGGGTTTAGTTTAATAATTACACACACCTAATTAAAAATGTCATTTATTTGGTTTTTATAAAGATTTTTTCTTACAGATATCCACGTCAATATTACCCTAAACTATCTGTTGAAAAGCACAAATTTAATATATACACTGTGATCACTAATAAAAGTCAATATTCAAAGGTAAAAAACCACGAAACACACAATAAATCACAGAAAATGTAAACAAACTGTCCAAACAAATCGGCCTTTGAAAAATATCAAACACAAATATCGAATAACATTTCGGCGTGACTGCTGCGGCAACGTTATCTAGTTAAAAATATTCGGTTCATGGTATATTTTCTTTTTCTTAATTAGATGCGGGCCAAAAAAGGACATTAAAGTTTACATGCAGAAATTGTAAACAACTTGGCAACCAGGGCAAAGCGATGATTGCTCCATCTACGATAGCCTGCCATGATGAAAGACAAAGACATATTTATTAGAACTTGAGTTAAATCAGAAAGAGATAAATATAATGGACAAATTATTAGGACCAGTTACTCGTCTCATTGTTGTCTCTGGTTTACTGCGCGAGGTCGTAAAAATCCGAAAAATGCTTCTTGCCACTGCGAATCTAAATGTAGATTATCTATGGTACCGACCTTGTCTTTATTATAGCTCACTCAGTTTTATACTAAAGACTAATTTTTTTTTAAGTCTTATTATGTTTTCTAAATTAAAGAAGTTTTTTTAAAAAATGCAATTTTTGTTTTTTCTTTAACGAAATGTTTGATCAAAAGTTATGCTCCATCAAAATGGGTGAAAATAAATGTATATTTCTTAAGCACTTTTACATAAACTTTTTCTCAGGAATATTTTACTTATGAAGCAATAGGCGTAAAGTTTATAAAAATGTATAATAAATTGTCTGGAAATGTCACATTATTCAAAATAAGTTAAAAACACAAATCTAAATGCTTAAACTTTAGGGACAATATAATCTAACATAAGATATGATAAAGCACAAAAGAATGACAAATTTGGGCGAAAACATAAGAATAACTTATTTGTTAGCTAGCAAACTGTAAGAAAGTTTGTGAAACTTTTATTTGAAGCATATATTTTATCAAATAAAAGGTAAAACTTTTAATTGCCTTTCAATACCAAATGGGATTTTATTTAATATTTGGTGATATTATGTCAGACTTCTTTATTTATATACAGTTACCGGAAAGAAGGTAGCAACATATGAGATGTTTCTTCTATTAAAAGAAAAAAAAATTCTGACAATTGCCTCCGTTTCTATGTACAGGGTGGTGCTACCTCCCCTTCACCACCCATACTTTACAAATATAAATTTATATCAGTTGGGCCAACTTCACTGAGACTGGGCTAGTATATTAGCCCAGAATATGGTTTGTCAACCACCCAGAAATTTATTTAGGTAATAGTTTGATATAGCGGTTTTCGCTATTATAGGATATTTTCGAAAAATTCTTTTTCAGGGCGTTTCTATAGGTCAATTATGACACAAATCTGTGTGCGCGTTTTCCAAAATCCATTTCTATAATTTATTATTAATAAAAACATATTTACGGGACGGTGGAGTGAGCAGGGGTGCTGGGTGGGGACAAAACAGTATAAATCCAACGTCAAACACAAGAAAACATTAATACACTGCATTGGGGCACACAAAAAATGGAATTAAATTTTTCACACACATTAAAGTTCCAAGTTTCATTAAAATCGGTTTAGTGGTTTTGAGGTCATTTGAAAAAAATTGAAAAAAAAATTGAAACTTTAACACCCTGTGTATCTGAAACCATGCGTTACCGGACCCATGTGCATAAATTGTTTTTATTTATTATTTTTTAGTAAAGAATTACCCCACCATCGATGGTCCATGTTTTTTGAAACACCCTGTATAGCTGGATCTTGTACTATGTATACATTTAATAGCTTTTTATGTATCAAGGGCGTTAATTGGACTATAATGCCCTGAAGGTCAAAAGATTTCGACCTGATGGGCATTATAGTCCAGTAAAGCCCGTGGTGCACACTAATGCTTTATGTTTTAGCCAAAACAGAGTTTTTCAATTACTAATTACATTATTTATTCGCAATATAAAAAATAAGTTGCACCTGTACCTGTATACGTAAGTAGATAATGACTGGTGTTAAGTTTGACTTTGATGTTTCTATCATTTAGTCAGTTGGCATTTTTATTTAACGATTTGCTCAAAATGGAAGAAATTCCACAAAATATAAGAGAAGAGGCCATAAACGCGACCGAAAATCTTTTGCCAGTTAAATCAAGGCAACAGTATGATCGGGAGTATGGCATATTTGGTATTTGGAAAGATGCGAACGCAATTCTTCAAATAACCGAATCCGTTTTAATGGCATATTTTCAGGAACTGGTAAGTTATTGATTTTATTTTAATACATATGTTTAACAAACTTTATTATTTTTAGTCGAAAAATACAGTACGAACTCTCTCTGGACCAAATATTCCACCCTAAGGTCTACGTTGATGGTCTATGAAAATATAGACATTTCGCATAACCATCGTCTCATATCTTTTTTAAAAGTTAAGTCGAAAGGATACGTCCCGAAGAAGTCTAAAGTTTTGGAAGGAGAACAAATATTAAAATTTATTAATGGACTGTTCTTCTATACAAAATAGCGTCAGTCACAAAAACACCGACCATTCTATAGTGGGATTAGCTACATTTTCCGGGACATTTCAAAATTGTAATTTTTATTTTGGAAATAAAGTTTAATTTTTAGTATTGTTTAAAGAAAAAATATTTTTTGTATAAACTTGATCTTTATTGTGAGAGAAATAAAATTGGATAAGCAATAAAATTTTCATATTAGCGCGGTGTGATAACAGGTATTATTGCTACCATAACATATTCTGTTTCTAAGGTATTACAGATCAATAATAGGTGGGTAAAACATAAATGTATTAACGATCCTTAAAAAAAATCTCGTCTTATTTCTTCTTTTTACTTTCTTCAGGTTTAGCATTGAAGTTAGTGTCAACTCTTATTGGTGGTAATGCTTGTAAACTTGCTTGCGATCCCCGTTTAGTTGGCACTGGAACTTCTGTCCGCATATTTTTTGAAATAAAGTTGATTTTTTCTTTACAGGTGTTTTTTTACGGCTTAGCAAGGCACTTTTATCATATTCTTTTTCGTCTTCAGATAGCGATTTTAAAGAATCAGTAGTAGTTCTATGTGTGAAAGACGACGGCGGGGAACTTGTCTGAACTGAGCTAAGTAAACTTTTTGGAGTAATTTTTTCTTTACTTTCAGATTTTTCTAAGGTGCTTGATTTAGGACTAAATCTTACCCTGCTGGGACATGGTTGCACATACGTTTCAATCTAAAACAATAATTTTGGAAATTTTTACAAACCGGACGCATCGCCAATTTTATTGAAATTTGGTATACGGGGGTTTTCTCGGCGCTGATTTATGCCAAATTTTATTGAAGAATAAAAATAAATCATTTGTTTCTTAGAAAAATACATACAGGGTCTACGTAAGTTGGCGTCATATTGGAAATTTTTTTATTAATTATTTTATAAAAAAAGTTATTTTTTATAAATAGTTTTGCATGGTCCAAAATCTAAAATACAATCATCAGATATTAATTTGTGTCAGTTATCTACGAGGTTTGGCCAAAAATGTAATTTTTGCTTAAGAGTAAAGTACCTGTATTATTGCTAGTATTGCAAATTGCTATAGAGAAAAGATGTTAAAAATTAGGAATAACTGTTAAAAATGCATTTTTTGTTTATTTTCAATAAAAAAAAATATTATTTTTTTCGTAAAAATCAAGAAAAATTAATTTTGTATATTATATAAATTCATTTGAAACTGTCCTATGACATTTATAATCATGAAATGTAATGCACTAATGTACAAATCTAAATTTTACTATTATCGCTGAAAAAAATATCAATTTTTTTCTTTTTTGCAAAAGACGAAATTTGATATTTAAAATTATTTTTTTATTTTTAAGCAACTTTTCTTTATATTAATTTTCGATATCAGCAAAAATTCAGGTACTTTATTCCTAAGCAAATATCACATCTTTGGCCAAACCTCGTACATGACTGACAAAATTTGATATCTGATGATTGAAGTTTTAGGTTTTGGACCATGCTAAACTTTTTATAATTTTTTTTGTAAAAGTAATAATTAAAAGTTTGCTATATGACGCCAACTTACGTAGACGTACTACTTAGTAGTACAGGGTGTCCCACTGGGAACTGCTGCGATTGATTTCTCGCTTTGGATAATTTTGAATTTTAAACATTATAAAGTCAGTGAAAGACATACAGCTAAAATATTTTGACAGCTCTACCAGTTCCGGTTATACCGGAAGTTAATGTAAACTTCCTTATTTTAAATCGAACACCCTATATATTAATTATTTTTTGGATTCTGCGTGAAATTCTAAACATAATTTGTATATAATGTTCTATACCTAAGTCCAACCGTTTTTGACTTATTATAAATTTTATGTCAAAAATGACATTTGCAAGCCATTACATAACCATCAATGTCTGGTAAACAAAAGTCTTTAATATTAGTTGGGGTTAAGTTCCTTTCAAAAAAACAAATTTCTTTAATAGACTGTATCGATATTTTTACAATTAATAAATACAGAGTGTTCAAAAATAATCGTTGAAAATCATCACAACAAAAACCTAAAAGTGTTTTTTTAAGGGAAACCCCTATCTTTTATTACCTAATCCTATTAGGCATTAAAAATAAGGGTAAGTTTGTATAAGAATGTCTATTTCAAAAATTTATAGTTTTCGAAAAATTAATGATTTTATATTTATCTATTCTAACAATGCATTTACTGGTAGGTACGGGGTAGTTGGCTGTGATACCCTAACTCATATTAAAGGATTTTGTTTAAAAGAAATTGATGGTTATGTAAGGGGTTGCAAACGACATTTTTACATAAAATTTAAAATAAGTCAAAAACGGTTGGACTTAGTATAGAACATTATACATAAATTATGTTTAAAATTTTAAGCAGAATCTAAAAAATAAATAATATATAGGGTGTTCCATTTAAAATAAGGAAGTTAACATTAACTTTCGGTATAACCGCAAGTGGTAGGGCTGTCAAAATATTTTAGTTGTATGTCCCCCACTGACTTTACAATGTTATCAAATTTTTAAAATGTTCCAAAGCTTATTTTTCGAGAAATTGATCGCGGCAGTTCTCGGTGAGACCCCTGTGTATTTATTTACAAAAAAAAAAAATTAGCTTACGGTTTTAAATATCTCGTCCGGTAAAATCATGCAGTTACAAACCATGCCTGTGCATGTACATTGAACAGTGTGACAACTATCTCTCTTAGTGGTGTTAACTGTTAGATCATCCCCATCATCATCTAAGTCATCTTTAAAATATCTTGATCTAATGGGTACGGCACTGCGAGCCCAAGTATCTTTCGGTGAAGGATCAATAGGTTTATCAGGTGTCCATATGGAATCTCGTATATCTGGAACTGCATAGTGATAGTAAAAGTTTATTGATAAAAAATTTTACCAAAGCGTCATATGCACACTGAACAATAAATCTTATTGATTGCTTTTTAATATAGCTATTGTAACATTCTGTCATAACTCTTTCCATGAGCTCTTCTCTAATCGATAAGACTATGTTGTCTGCTTCTTCAGCATCATAAATTTGTTGAAGAACTGGAGAATTAAAATTCATTTTAATTGCGTAAATGTCTTAGAGTTGTCAGATTTCTAATACTAGTATTTTACCTGCACTTTTGACATTTGTTGCCTAATTTTTTAAAACCGTATTTTTGCGTGAAATTATTTAAAATAATTTTAAATCATTCTACTTTTGCGTCAAAATTATTTCGTATTATCACGTCCCAAAGACTTATTGAAAGTATTTTAAATCTTTCGCAGGGGATGTTTTGAAATGGATTGACAGTTCATATATCAAATTTGTTCTTATGGTGGTTTTTGTTATTACAATAAAATGGAAATATAGAAGAAGCTGATGTAACAGTATAGCATCCATAAAAAAAATTACGATAATTGTTTACAAGCCGTACTCATCGCCGATTTTAATGAAATTTGTTATACGGGTTTATTTTGGGGCGCTGATCAAGAATCTAAAAAAAATTTTTCGGTCTCGTTTGTTCTTGAGATATCCATCATCAAACTTAAAAAACAAGATATTCTATTTTATTCTATTCTATTGTTTTTTTCTTGGTTTTTGTCCCTTCAGGTCCAATCCACCAGCCCTCTCCCTTCCGGACTATGCTTTCCAGGGCTTTGTCGGCGGAAAATCTGGATAATCAGGCTCGTAGCTCCCAGAAATTCCAAAAAGAAAACAAAAATCGATGCAATGCATAAACTGTCAGCTGTCAAACCATGAACCGCTACTGGTGTTACGTATAACCTTCACTTTCACTACTAACAGTTCCCATGGCACGCCCATCTATTTCTCGCCATTTGAGAAATACCTCGTGTTCACCACCAAACAGGATACCATAAGCTTATAGGAATCTTCGCTCACAGCGCTTAGATCCAGAAGAAAGATGTCGTTAATTTAGCGTGAATCTCCGTCCGTACGGCACCACTAACCGCCACCCCGGAAAGAACTTTGTAGTCCTCTACGCACGTCCGCACTGTCCTTATATTTTACTATATCCCCTCTTCTCTTTGCAAACAATTCTTGATGTAAGCTAAATTGGTACTAAATATTTGATTTCCATCTCTAAAAAACCCATTTTTATTGAAATCAAATATTAAGTGCCAATTTGTGAAACCTCAAGAACTGTATGCAAAAAGAAGGGGAAAATAGTGAATTTGGGTTAGTTTTCTTTTCAAGATTAATGATGAATATCTCGAGAATGAAACAAGTCCGATAAAAAAAATTAGATTCGTGATCAGCGTCCCAAAAGTTCCCCGTATACCAAACTTCATTTAAATTGGCGATGCGTCCAGTTTGTAAACAATTACCAAAATTACTAAATTTTAAAAGTAAAAAAGATTCACTTCTGTTGTAACGGACTTTAAATTGTCAGTGATGTCCTAAAAAAAAAATTAAAAGCATTCGTTTTCGCGGCAATAAACAGTGACGTAAATAAAAAAATCATGGTTTAAAATTATTTTAAAATCTGTTACAGCGAAAATATGATTCAAATATTTCGTTAGGTTGACAACATCATTTTCTAGGGTGTTGAAATTATACTAACAGCTCGTTCTCTCTTTCATCGCCTTCTAGATGCTAGCATTGTACCAACAGCTTATTCTCGCCGCGATGATCATCGTGCTTACCTATAATTGGGATCCCTGGTGAGTAACTCCATCTATCAAGCAGTAGATTTATTAGTTTTTATTCTTTTGTTTTGCTTTGTTTATAGGCCTTAGCAATATTAACTAGTAGACAACCAGTTATACTTCTAACAAATTTTAGAAAATTACATAGTAACAGTTGTAAGAATTTAGGTTAAAATTACTAATCAATTTGTTTATAAATATCACGTGTTTTTACTAAGATAATTATATATTGCCAAAAAAAGTAAAAAAACAATTATTAACCAATATACAGGGTGTCTCAAAATTGACTCCCGTGCTTTTAGGATTTGATTCAGGAGGCTATTATAAATCAAAAAGTAAGAGTGAAAAATATTCGATTCCTCTTCGTAATCGAGTTGCACATTATGGCCTACACGTAAGAAGATTCTTGAACGAAACATTTCCTTACAGGTAAATTAAGATATTTTTAAATAATCTATTTATTTGAAAAGCAATATTTTTAATTAGGTGGATTGAAAGAGGTGGCCCCTATACCATGGGACCCTAGATTTCCGGATCTTAATCCCTTGGATTTCTTTTTCTAGGGCTATCTCAAGGTTTATCTCGAGCCCGTTGTAGATCCCTCAAAATATTGTAGCTTGAATTCATGCGGCTGTGGCATTAATAAATGAAAATATACTACAGAACGTTCGTGCTGCCAGGATTAATCGCGCAAATGTTTGTCTTCAAGTGCGAAGCTCACTTATGTGAGCACATTTTATGTGACCTTGTTTTTGTTATTAATCGTAGGATATTGTTAATAAAATAATTTATTTATATAATTTGCTGTTTTTCTTTAATTACTTGATAACGAATAAGAATCGGATTTTTTTACTTTTACTGTTCGACTTGTAATAAACCCCGAATCAAAACCTTAAAGCACGGGCGTTAGTTTAGAGAACACCCTGTATATATTTTTTTGAAATGAGTCGATTTGCTTTATTTGAGAAACAAGAAATAAGAAATAAAATTAAAAAATCATTTCTAAAAACACCATTTTTATAAAAGGTTTTTTTTTTCCGTTTTTCATTCCGGAATTTTTTAGTTAATACCACACGTGCGTTAAAAAATTATTCAGATAATTCTAAATAACATGTTTTTCTTTAAAAACACGTTTTTAAGTTAAATTTAGGGCTTTGAGTAGAGGTTTACATTCAAATTATTAAAATTCTTTACTTTTAGAAGTCAATTTCTGTGGCACGTTTGGAAAAACTGGGAAATTGTATTTTGCAGTGATATAAAAAGGTCTATTAAATAAAATTGCAAAATCAGATTTGATTTGTCTTACCAATATTTGCTTTTTTATAAATCAATAAAAATTGCGGTTAATATAACATTTTTAAAAACTTTTTTTCTCGAAAACTAAGTAAGATAGATATGGAGAGGGCACTTTACCTGAAACTTAAAATTTATTTACATCATAACTTTTTTATTTTGACAGATATCGCAAAGCTGATGGCGCCATTTTATAGACAATCAAGAACTTAAAAAATAAGGTACTTTTTATTAAAGTCGATAAACCCAACCGTTTAGGCACCAATCGACATTAAAGTTTTCACTAATTTCAATCAAATTACCTACATACATACAGGGTGTCCAGTAACTCAACCAACAAACTTTACGGGGGCCTCTACAACGAAAAATAGGAAAAAAACTTCATATAAACATATGTCCCGTAGTTTTTGAACTACGGTGTGTTAAATATTTAAAAAAAAAACTTTTTTTTAATTTAATATAATTTGGGTCGTTGTTTATAAAAAATAAACCTATAGTATTTTATATTTGTTTAAAAAAATCTTGTAAAAGGCAAATTCATTTGTGAACAATTATACAGGGTCTTCCATTAAAAAAAAAAAAAAAAACATTTGTCAATATTTCAAAAAAATATTATTTGCAAAAAGTCTGACTACGGCACTGCATTCTACGAAAAAAAATATATAGGAATCAGTTTTTATCTTTTTGACAGGTTAGCAGCCAACTGAGATACAAGGAGTACCCGAAAATGCAATATTTTAGAATTACCTTTCCAAGCAGCAAGCTGACGTCTTATTGACGTCTCTTTTTAGTCAGTTGTGGTCACATTTGGTCAGCAAAGACATCATAAGATGACCGCAAAGTGACGGTAAATTGACCTCCATAAGTCACAGACAAAGACGTCCCGTTAATGACGTCATAATGACGTCTTTAAGATGACGAAAAATTGACGCATATACTTTTTTAAGCTAAAATGATACGATATTTTATTTGAAAATTGAAATAGGAAAAACTCCTTACTGCTTACAATTTCCTGCACTGCAAGCAGAGTACAAATTGCAAGGTCGCATCTCTCGGGACGCTGTCCAGCCTGGAGATGCAGACTTTTACACTAGCCGAAAATATTTCTTTTAAAGCTAATTGAAATCACCAACCGCAGACCGGTCTCGAACTATTTTGGTGTCATCGGTACGGTGTAGGCGATAAAAAGCGAAGATGTTGAATAAGCATAGTAGTTTATTGTCCATTACGCCATCTATCGATAGAGTTTTTCCTATTTCAATTTTGTAAAATTATCAGTCCCATTTTTCTGTCATATAATATTTCGGTTGGATTTTGACACGAATCATATGTCACAAATTTTTTTTTGGCGGTTTTTGTGAACATTACGTCATTAGAGTCAGTTATGAGCTAGTGAGGAAAAAATGACGTCGAAAAGACGCCAAAACACGTTAAAATGACGTCATAATTTTGGTCTTATGACGTCCTATGACCAAAAATTACCAAAAATGACTTAAAAAATGGCGTCATAATGACGTCAGCTTGCTGCTTGGGTTGTAGCTCATAAACTAAAAGGGGTATGGCTGCTTCGTTTGTGGAATTTTTCGTTTCACAAAAAATTAGCTACGGTTTGCGAAAACCGCAAAGGTTTATCTTTAATTAAATATGTATTACTTATGTGTGTCCCATTTTGGTTGCGACAGTAACTTGAGTGGAAAGTTTTCGAAATGAATACCCTGTATATTTTTAAGGTGTTGTTTTAAAGATTTTTATCTTATTTTAAGAACCAACCACAACCTAATTTTTATTATTATTATTATGTGGTTCATTTTACCTTTTGCCTTTTTTTTAATCTAGCTTATTAAAGCAAATAGAATATATAATTTTCAAAAAATGACAATGTAATATAAATAATTTAAACAAACACTACTTTGTTTAAAAGATTAACACAACATTTCAAAGGTTACTTAAATATGCATTTTATCTTATTAGAGAATATACTGCTAATTAGGTTCTTGATAAAAAAATAAATTAATAATACTGCTCAAATGTACTTGCTGTAATACCTTACATGGGTGTTATTCTAATAATTTTCTTAATCTCTGTCACTTTTCATCAATGTCCTGTGTTAACAAACTTTCTATTATTTTGCTTAAGACACCCACGGTACGATTAGTATTTAGGCCTTCCGCCTTCGTGGATTGTCAAAAGATAAAAAAATGTAAAAAGAACTGTAGAAATTTATTAAACTTAAAATAAAAAAATATACAGGGTCCGAGCTTTCGTTGCAATTGCAGGGTATCTTGGTCATTTTTAGAGATAAAAACATGCAGTTTTCATGAAGTGTTGCTATTTTGCAACTGCTTTTTAAAATGGTTGTAATTTTTTTTTTATTTGTTATAATTTTATTCTGTTTTTCATTTTAATATATTAGTTTACAAATAAATATAATATATATATATTACTAAATATTAATACTCCTAAAGTTCCGTTTTTGCTATATTTTAAACACCTACCTACTTATCGACCTTCAAAAGAAAAACATGATCCAATATATCTTAAGAGGCGCCAAATCCTTTTTTGCACATAGGCGCCAGTACCTTTACGGGGGCCCTGGAATCACCCTTTAAGTTTATCGGAGGACTGGACACCTGTATATCAAAACAGTCAAATTGGCATATAGCTTCCTTTGGCTTTAAATCTGTTAATAATATTATGCAATAACATTATTTTTAAAGGGAGTTACGTTGGCAGATATAAACTCAGAAGTTGGAAGATAAAGCAGTTAATGAACTTGAAAATAAATTTGGCAAAAACAAAGTAATTTTTGTAAAGACAGATGTTACAAACTATGAAGAATTTGAAAGTAAGTATTTAGTAATTTCATTTTTGTTTTTGTAAAAATGGTGTTTATAAGCTATTGTATTCCAGTTGTTATGGTTTTGAAAAAGTGATTTATGCATACCGGTATGTAAGTTAAGTCACACTATTTATTTAGCTACTTTACCAAATTACCGTACATAGCCTTTTGGGATTGCGTCGATGCACATATTTCTCTCATTGTTTAAACTACCATCTGGCATAACGTAGGTGTCCTAAAAGCTTTGGCACACAATATTTATCGGTTTTAACAGAAGAAGCCGCGCTTGAGAGTATTCGGGGCACTTACGTCTCTTTCGACATTTTGGGCTGACCGACCTCCTCCTCAATTCCAACGATATCGTACTCTTAGAAGCTGTCAGTGCCTAGCCAGTCCCCTCGTTGACATTCCAATCTGGTTTTTTGCTCTTCTCACCAATCTCTCTTGACCTCTGTGCGGTAAATGCACGTGGTCTTCCACTTGCACGGAGATTCAAACATGGTATTCCCTGCTCGCACTCCGCTATTGTTCTATAAATGGTTCTGCGTGAAATGTTTTCCATTCTGGAATATTCGACAGATTTCAGCTTTGGGTATCCGCCCAACTAACTTGTAGCTACTTTTTCTTATTTCTAATTTATACGACATCTTAAAGCGAAAACTTCAAAATAAATAAATCTCAACTGACAGTAAATAAAGTAAATAAACTTTTGTTTTCAAAAAGGCAACTTGATATTATTTTGTTTTTGTTAAAATTAAAGACAATGAGTTTTGTGCCAAACTTTTAGGACATACGTTATTATACCATCTTCATCGAGTTTTTTTTAGGTGATTGCATGGCTCTTTCTACTTGCACTCTTAAAATTAAAGTGCCGTTGCTTTCTCTGGGTATCTGCTTTTAACTAAAAATGCCAGTTACCTTCTTGTAGCTCGTTAGCTCATCTAACATAATATGTGTGGTAAAGTGGCGGAATCTCCTTTAACATAAGTTTCTTTACCACATAAACTTTCTAAAATATTAGCTTACTATTGGACACCATGCTCGAATAAGCACCTTCATTTTTGCATAAGCAATTTAAACCCCTTATTACGCAATTTTACAATTGGTTGCATGTTGTATTTAATACACAAGTGAAAAGTTTTAAAGCATTTTTTTGCAAATATGTGCGATTAATAACGTTTTGTACCCCCAAACGACTACATAAACTTTTTCATACATAAACGACAACAGGTCACATACGACCCCATGAAGAATTACTGGTATTTTAAAGTTTAAACAGCTTTAAACCTATAGCATTTCTTTTTGTTGGTTGTTTTATAATTTAACCAATGATTTTTCATAGGAACAGAAAATTAATTTTTGCACATCTTTGTTAAATTCCCATAATTATTTTTAAAGCATTACTTGTGTGCAGTAAAGCATTAATACTTCCAATTTAGTTTTATCGATCTGTCTTGTATATCTTTGTGCTTTTGAAAAGTATATCGTATTTTTACGTAGTTTTTCGTTTGAATAAGTAACAATTTTATGCAGCATGTTATCGTCAAAATAAGATTTCCAAGCTTCCTACTCAGTTGTTTCCTAGGTTTAAGAAAGATGCAGAATCCAATTTTCTTTCCTGTCCAGTGTATATTAAAAAAGGGTAGAGTGCCATCTGTAACCACTGCTTCCATTAATCACTTCGTTGTAGATGTCCTAAAGGTACTTCATCGTCACTGATTCATTTTCAGTTGGTTCATACACTATTTGGACTGCCTTACTTCTTTCTTTTTTATATCCTTCAAATTCACTTCCAATATCACTTAAGTCATAATTATTATTGTCAATAATCTTATTACTTTCTTTGATGTCGTCTTTCAATCTTTTAGTTCTTTTACCATTAATGTTCTCTTTTAATAGACATGTTTTCTTTATTACGCAAACAACAACAGGGGTCGCCGACGACCCCAAACACCTATAACTCAGGCAATAGACTTTTGCGGCATACGTAATTTGCTGTGGTAATAGTAACACCGAATCTATAAAGGTGTAGCGTTAAAATTATAATACAACTTTTGCAAGAAAATATGTTTAAAATAGCGGTCTGCGAATAATTCGAACTTACGAATAATTCATCAAATCGAATATTTCGAGAAATTTCGAATAATTCGAATTTTTTTCGAATATTTGATTTTTTTTTCGAATTTACGAATTATTGTAGTAATCATGAATTTTCGAGGATATTGAATTTATGATTTGTTATGCGTGATATTTAAATATAAATTTGACAACAATAACATTTTATATAAAACCAAAAAATTTAATTAGATAAATAAAACAATTACGGTGAAAATTAACAACAAATTCTTGTTCAAAAATAATAAATATGAAACTGGATCTGGTGATAACAAAGTTTGTTTATCAGATACAATATCACCAGTAGTAGAGAACAATCGTTCACTTTCAGCAGAAGTACAAGGTATACATATACAGTGTGTCCGGGAAAATGTGGGAAATCTCTCGCACACGTATGGAACAGATGAAAATAACACGACAAGTTCCTATAAAATTTTTCCGTTTAAGCCCCCTGCGGAGATATGATCCCCTAAAGGGGCAGCTAGAAATCGATTTTTCGTGAATAACTTTTAAAGCGCTCTGTATAATTTGATAATATTTTAATTTTGATGCATACTAGTAAAGACCTCTTAAAATAGTGCCCTTGAAACTTATGTCGCTTCTTTAGTTTGCCAGGGACGGACTAGTTTTCGCACATTATTGATAATATTTTTTACGCCCTGTATGGTGAAGACACAAAAATATGTTTTTGGGTAGTTTAAACCTTTTGCTAAAAAAAAGGTACTCTTGTTTGACATCGATAAAATGAGCCGTTTTCGAGTTAAAAATTATTTTAACAATAAGAGTTCAAATTCCTGACCTGCTACGAGAGGACTTCAATACTGAATCAAAAATTACAAATTACATCGAAAATAAAATATTGTATTATTAAACAAAAATAAACTCTTATGGTTGAAATAATTTTTACTCGAAAACGGCCCATTTTATCGATGTCAAACAAGAGTACCTTTTTTTAGCAAAAGGTTTAAACTACCCAAAAACACCCTATTTTTGTGTCTTCACCATACAGGGCGTAAAAAATATTATCAATAATGTGCGAAAACTAGTCCGTCCCTGGCAAACTAAAGAAGCGACATAAGTTTCAAGGGCACTATTTTAAGAGGTCTTTACTAGTATGCATCGTACTAAAATATTATCAAATTATACAGAGCGCTTTTAAAAGTTATTCACGAAAAATCGATTTCTAGCTGCCCCCTTTAGGGGATCATATCTCCGCAGGGGGCTTAAACGGAAAAATTTTATAGGAACTTGTCGTGTTATTTTCATCACCCCACCCTGTAAATTAATATTTTTAATTTATAAAAACAAAATATTTTCTAAAAATACAAACATATCAAAGCAGTTTGGTAGGCAACGTCAATTAACTTTTGGGAATTTTTTACTGGTCTTGGTTCCAAAGTGTAATATGTATTAAATATTTTTAAATAACTACTTCAATTTTATGGAATAAACCCGCCTGATTAACTACATATTTTAACCTAATGACTATTCTTAACAACTATATGTTTTTCAGATGCCTTTAAGAAAACCGTTGAAGTTTTTAAAAATGTTGATATATTAATTAATAACGCTGGAATACTTGATGACAAATTATGGCAAAAAGAAGTTGCAATAAACATAGTAAGTATCCACACCATTTATCTATGTATAAAAATTTATCTATGTATAAAAATTACTTATTTGTCTTAAACAAGCGTTGTTTTTTCTTTTATACATATATCATACATTTTCTGAATTTATTTCGCTAAAATATGTAGAAAATAAATGAAAAAATAACAGTAATGAAAAAAAAATAAATGAAACAATATAAGTTTCACAAAAATAAATTTACATAAATAATAACTATTAAATTTACTGGTTAACACGATTTCTGGGTCTGAATTCTACACATTAAATTTTAGTTTCTTCTACCCCAAAAATAGAAAAAAATATATTTTTTATTGGTTTGCTTTTGTTGAAATTAGAGCAATATTCCAGATTTTTGGAAAAAAATCTAAAATTTTTACAGGGTGTAATTTAATTCTTGGTCAAAAATACATATACATACAACATATGTCCTAAACCTTTTAACTTTTAAGTTATAGGGTGCTGAAATTTTAAGTCAAAAATGGTTTTCCTATCATAACTTTAAAACTGTTTGAGATATTTTCATAAAATTTGACATGCATGTACTAAGCACCAATAAAAAATTTTTAATGTCAAATATTTTAAATTATTTCTACCAGTGGCGTCCGAACGGAATGTACACTGCAGATTAAAAAAATATAGTACGGCTTTGTTTTTTTTAATAAAAATTTTTTCTAAAATTTTTCTAAAATTTTATTGATTTTCCCACAAATTTAAGTCACTAACTTTGTTTCTTCAATGCACCATTTTAGCGCAAAAAAAAAAACGTTTTCAGGCATTTCTTGTATATAACGAAATATTTTTGAACTAGTATGCTGGTCTGCTATTTCTAATTTTTTTTATCACGAAATCGGTTGCATCGGAGGAAAATAAGTCAAGAAGTTAAATTTGTTGCAAAATAGATCATATTTATTATTTTTTGGGAAAAAGCAATCGCTTACCATATTTACATTTTTTTAATTAGTTTGATTTCTTTAATGTTTGTTTCAGCTTTTTATAATAAATATACTTATTAACGTAATCAGAAAAAATCAAACTTTAAAAATAAAAGTTCAAGTGTTTTTCAATGTCTAGATTTAGAATTTAAACGTGAGAACAAAAACCCAAAAAAAATGTTTTTTTGTTGACCGGTGTGCATTTCAATTAAAACTTTTGAAACGATCAATTTTAATGATGTTGGATGTGTTCGTCCTAGCAGAGTGAACTCTACGGAAGTCGATTAGATGAGTCACAGCCAGTGACAAAGAAGCCGAGGATGAGCTTTGAAAATGTACATGATTGACGTGAGACAATCCCTCCAGTCCGACACGTCTGGGTACCCGTAGTATCGCATGGTGCATATGGGTTCCCCTGGTAGACCAACCTTCCATGGCTTTGGTGTCCTAATTCTCAAGCACAAGAAAATGATCGTTTACTTCCCGGGCTGTTTTCATAGCGTTCAAGAATACCTATTTAAGCTCTTCGAGAAAACTCCGCTTACTTTTCTCATAAGAACGCTTTTTTCCACTAATAAGTTTAAACGTGTGGGCATTGATGCAATCAGCATTTGTGCATGGTGAACATTGTAATTATTCCAGGTTTCTTCAATTTTATTCCACAAATCATCACTGTTTTGTGGATGGAAATCATTGTTCTTGTTAATTTTCTTTACGATATATCTCCAAACGTTTTTGATTGGATTGATCTCAGGGCTACTTGAGGGCCAAGGTAATAATGAAATGTTATTTTCCAGTAGCCAGTCCGAAACTCTCCTTGCTGTATGGACGGGGCAGTTGTCATGCTGGTATATAAAATTTTCTTGTTTAAATATATTGTATACCGATGGCAACATAACATTTTGGAGTATGTGTATATAAGCTTGACTATTAAATCTTTCTCGAATACGGTGGCATATGCCTAGCTCTCTGAAAGACATATACCCCCATACATTAACAGAAAATCTACCATTTTTTTAACTTTAGCAGCTACACTGCTTCTCAATTTCTAATTTTTCCTAATACGATTTCTTGCCGTTCTTACTGTCCCAGGAAAATTGGTTTGGTTGTGTGCTTCTACAGCTGTCTAAAATGGATTGTTTTACAAAAAATCTATCAGATCATTATCTTGATTTTCGTTTGAAATTTTTCTTCTACCACATCCAGCCCTTCTCTCCAATAATCCTGTATTTTCCCATTTAGTTCTGAGGCTTTAAATAGTGCTTCTTGGTTTCCCAATTTGCTGAGCTATTCTTCCCAGAGAAACACATTCTTCGAATAGAGTAATTACTCTCGCCTACTCTACTCTCTAGTTCATTCATTTTCCAAAATTAAAAAAAGCAAAATAATATAATTTTGAAATGTGTGGCAGATAACAATTTGTCAAGTAAGGTATATTTCAGGTGATCCAGTTACGCAAAAGCCAACATCACACTGGGAAAAATTAGGTGTAGGAGATTTTAATTCCGTCATTGTACCTTCTCATTGCAATTCCTCGTGTTTCGTTCTGGCTGGGACTCATCAGAAGAACGTGGGGTAGATATCTTATTTACTTAAATCCTAGACACAACTAACTTCCAGAGTCACGGTATTACCGTCATAGAGTTTTCAGCACAACGATCAATTTTAATGTTTTTCTTTGAGTGTTTTGTTTGTGTTTTGCTTAATTAAAAATAATGACTTCTTGTTACAGAATGGTGTAATCAACGGAGTTATTCTTGGCTTAGAGACCTACATACCCAAATACAAATCTGGTCCCGAAGGTCTTATAGTAAACATATCTTCGACGGCAGGAGTTTGTCCATATTCATTTGTTCCAATTTATTGTGCAACCAAGTTTGCAGTTCACGGAATGACGTTAAGCTAGGGGTCTACCTGCTCACTATAATAGAACCCACGTAAGGGTAGTTGGTGTATGTCCAGGTGTAACAATGACACCACTTATAGCAGAAATGGCAAAATAGAAATTTGGGGCCTGTTTATGAAAATCTGAAAGATCAAGCATTTGTTAATCCTACTACACAGTTGTAAGTCATGATGCATTTCTTTAATAATAGACTTGATGCAAAAATACAAAATTTAAGAGTGAAATTGACCGATGAAAATTTTAAGATGGCGGCTGGGCACCAAACCAAAAACAAATTAATGGAAAGGAGAGTCTTGTGGCACATCATTTTAAAGCTCGTGACAAGTACTTTATAACCGTAGAATAAGAAAAAACTAATACCTCTACCTGATACAAAATGACGGCACTTTAAAAGTACTAAGTACCTGATTTGCGATTGCGCCATATTTCAGAAATTATTGTAGTTAGATGTAGCTACCTAATGTTGCATTTTCTTTAACGTTTTTTAAACTCTTAACCACAGAGGTTACCGTTTCAGAACGTAACCACAGACTACCGGTGCATTGTGACCGGTCGTCTTTACTATACGTGGACAGAATAATTTTTGTTTTTATTATTAATGTATACGGATTCGTTTTAAATATTTTTTAATTGCATTTAATACAGTTTAAGTACTTTTTGTTAAAGAGGCAATAGATATTGATAAAATTATTTTAATTTTCATATTTTTTTATCTTTGGACAAACCGCTACAGACTAAAGCCTAAATACTAACGTACCGTGGGTGTCTTGAGGCGAGGTAAGAGGGAGTTTGTTGACACGGGACTTAAATACTTGAAGATTTGGGGGAAAGGAAAGACCTCCGCAGGCAGCAGGTTCCATATTCTAGAATTTTAGTCTTTGTCATTTTTTTTATCTTTGGTCAATCCACCGAAGGCTGAAAGCCTAAATACTAACGTACCGTGGGTGTCCTAAGCAGGGTAAGAAGGAAGTTTGTTAACACGGGACTTAAAAGTTCTTAAAAGATATAGTAGAAATATTACCCCAGTGAAAAGTTTTTATTTTTCTTGCTTAACTAAACCAGACGAAACAAAATATTACCAGAAAAAAGTGCCGTCGTACCTTAACACTTTTAAAATATTTTTTACTTGATTGCGTCAAAATAGTTTTCTGACAGATTTTTTGTCAAAATAAAGCGAATTTTCCATTTGGCTAAAACATATTATTATTAATGTTTAGAAATACTTTAAAAATGATGATAGCCCTCATGAAAGCAATTAAAGAGCACCTGAAGCCTTAAAAAAATGTTGGTAATTTTCTAGAAACCTGCGGCAACTCCGATTTTGACGAAATTTGGTATACGGGGGTTTTGGAGCGCTGATCACGAATCTGAAGAATTTTTTGGCGGAAACGTTTCGTTCTTAAGATATTTATCATCAGACTTAAAATTTAAACTAATCCTATTTTTACAATATTCCCCCTTCTTTTTGCACACAATTCTTAATTTAAAGCTAAAGTGGCACACAATATTTGATTTATGCCTTTTAAAACCCCGTTCTTTTACGTATTTTACGTTATTTTTGCATTTAATTGCATAGCTATACTTTGAATCACTTCAATCCCAGTGTGCCATGAAGCCCTATGTGTATGTATGGTTGCCGCATTGTCAAAGAAGAAGCCACGCAATTCAATGGAAAAAACAAAGGTAAAAAATTAAATTTATATGAACAACTTAGAAATTAAAAAATCGCTTATAGACTAATACAGCTCTTTCTACCAATGATCAAATAAATTTCGCAGATATGCCAATTATAAATAAATTTATTCACTACATCTGGGCCGCATAATAAAACCCCTAATAATATTTTATAGGACCTTTTTGGGAAAAACGTGTTAAATGGTTCTGTTTGTAAACATTTCTCTTTTTTAAATTTAGTATACGAAGTACTTCTTTGATGAAGCCCTAGAAAGGCGAAACAATTGTAGAGTAATGCTTCTAATAATTAGTGAAATATTACAAAGCAATTTTTCCTATATAGTATTAATATTTAAAAAATGTTTCACAAGAAACCAACTGCGGATACAATTCAGTGTAATAAATAAAATATTTAAGATAACCAAAATAAAATTATAAATTTGACACCCTGAGGTCTCGCAAACGATTAACTTTTTGGCTAAGATAAATTGGGATAGATCAATATATTTTAGCCCAGGAGTCTATGGTGTCATATTGTACAGACTTTTTATAGACACCCTGTATATTCCTTAGAATGACAAACCAAACAACCTGCACGTAATTATTTTTTCCAACTATACAGAATGAAACCGAAGCATGATGGTTTTTTGGCACGTTTTTGTTTGTTGTGAGGCAACTACGGGGGGAATGGATTTCCAGTTTGCTTACTTCACTTACAGTTTCGATAAAGAAATAAAAAATTGCGTCTGGAAAGTAATCTCGTGAACAACCAGTATATTCTTTTAGGTATGTTTCAACCCTTTTTAGAAGTTCTAAAAAACTAAAAAACAAAATCAAATATTGTCTTGTTATAAAAGTACCAAGGTCTAAGGTCTCCCTTATCGTTAAATTTTGACTCCATCTTTATAGAACAAACTACCCATCATTTTGAACTAATAATTATCTCTTAAAGGTTTTTGCATTTGTTTTGAAACACCCTATACGGTCCAACTGGACAGGCCCCGAACTTCTCATTTTGTTCGTTCTTTTATCGCTAGAGTCTCTAGATTGTGGAACCGGCTGCCCGCGGAGGTCTTTCCTTCCCCCAAATCTTCAAGTATTTAAGTCCCGTGTCAACAAACTCCCTCTTACCTCGCTTAAGATACCCACGGTACGTTAGTATTTAAGCTTTAAGCCTTCGTGGTTTGTCCAAAGATAAAAAAATACTGTTAAATACATATTTATTTTTAGGCCAGAAGAATTAGCTCCAGGTGTAATGCAAATTATTGAAAAAGCACCATCGGGAACAATGTGGGTTATTGAGGGAGGTCAACCACCATACCAGTACGTTCTGCCCAATCGTAATGAAATACCCAAAGTACATCTTGAATAAAAACAAAATTATATTATATTTTATAATAAAACATCTTAGTTTATAGTAGCTAATTTTTAATATGCAGCTTTTAAACTTAAATATTAAAGCTGTTAAAATTACAGATTTTTTTCCTTACTAGGGTGGGAAAAAGTTTACCATTTTTACAGCGATATCTCCCTAATGGTTCAGTTTTGACCCCATGTTTTTAAAGCAAATTACCCTTTATTTTAAGCAAAGAATCGAGAACAAGAGATACAGACGCGTTTATTTACATTCAAATCTTCAGTACACAATACATCCATTCCGTTCAAATGTTTTACCTCATTAAATATTTGGCAACAGCGCACTGGACGTGTAAACGGCACAGATGCCGGCAACATAATACAGAATGAGCCACGTTGCCAAACGTAATTATTCGGAATGAAAATTTTATGGAAAACTTTGTAGGGACCAATAATATTGGACTCTCTTTAATTATACAAAATTTAAACTATATAATATACTAACTATATATCATTATTTAAATAAAATAAACCAATACAAAATCTTTTCACATAAGTTGCACAGTAAGTTATTATTGTACTGTGCACCTCCATTCTCCATGGTATTTAATTTTGGCGAGAGTAACATGGGACAATGAAATGAAATTACAAAATATCCCAAAGTATAATAACTAATAATTCTTTGCAATAATCCTGATAAACACTTTAAATTAGAAAAGCAAAATTAATCTCATCACCTCTAAAAAAACAGTTAAAATTGTTTATCTTTGTAGTTCTCCTTTACCGCCAAATTGAAGAAAATCGCGTCTTCCATCTGATCGAGGCACCTGGTGATAATGGCGTAATCTTATAAATATCACGGCAAAATTACAAATATAGTGTGCGACGAACGTATCAAAATATCGCGACCCCAATTTTGAGGAAATTCGGCTGGCATAAATCTGGCAACTCGGGTTAATGTTCCTGGTCGTATGGGACGCCATTGAGAGTACGCGGAGAGTTTTACAATACACCTATTCTAACTTGTTCATCCCCACCATTACCTCTATCTCTTTTGCTCTTATATCGTAATAACCAAACAATGTATGCTACAACGTTTAGAATGATTTATGAATGACTGGCCAGGTCTGTATCTGTATTTACAGTCGTAGTGTAGTCAAAATATACTAAGTTTTGATTTAAAAAAACCTACTTGACAAAAAAATGTGGAAGGTACATCTTGTATATTTAGTGTTTTCAAATAAACAGTTTAAATAAAGAGCTTCGTTTTGTATCTTGATACGGGGCAACGTTATTTTATCTATAAAGAGAATTGGGACACCCTGTTATTTTTTGCGTGACGGGAAAAAATTTGACATTGTATCTCTGTTAATAGGTATTAAAATGTTACTTTTCATAAAATTACTTTTTGTCCGTGGGAAAAAATTGAATACTTTTTTTCCCGGAAATACATACACGTAAGTAAAGGTAAATATTTATTTTAGGAATAATTTAATATACAGAACTTAAATTTCCCTTATATTAGAGTCCAGTCAGATATTTTTATAATATTTCAAATAACTACTAAACCATAGCTTTTTAACTTTTTAATTTGAATCCGTTAAATTACAAAATTACATTGATAAATACTAAATAATTTTCTAAGGGGTTTTCATGCATACTAATGCAAGGTCTAATAATGTTTTAAATATACCAGTAGACCAGTTTAAAACTTCAAATTTTACCCGATTATGTTTCTAACTTTAATATTATGTTTTCTATAATAATAAGTCGTCGTTTTATCCCATCACAGAAAAGAATTGTGTATTATACACGCATTTGATAACAATCACAGAATAAACTGGGATGCTTCAAGCATTTTAGCAAAGGAAACTTGTTCTAAAAATCGTAAAATAAAAGAAAGTGAGTATATATCATTATCATTATATCCAACCCTTCAACTTGGAAATTAAGTGTAGTGGCGCCATCTGTTGTCGAGTATTTGAACTTCATTCAGAACAACGGTTATTTGGGTCTCATATCAACTCCCGAGCGAAGCCGGGAATCATAGCTAGTATATAATAAAACTAAGTTGATAAAATGTGCGTGCCGATAAAACTTGAAAAGGAGTCCCGATACGATACAGGGACTTATATATTGTGATAGCCCTTTATCCCCCCTCGAACAAGAAAGTTCCCGTTTTACCTTAAAGGACGAATTTTTAACGATATAAGGACTCTTCCAACCCTTCAACTTGGAAATTAAGTGTAGTGGCGTCATCTGTTGTCGAGTATTTGAACTTCATTCAGAACAACGGTTATTTGGGTCTCATATCAACTCCCGAGCGAAGCCGGGAATCATAGCTAGTATATAATAAAACTAAGTTGATAAAATGTGCGTGCCGATAAAACTTGAGAAGGAGTCCTGATACGATAAAGGGACTTATATAGTGTGATAGCCCTTTATCCCCCTCGAACAAGAAAGTTCCCGTTTTACCCTAAAGGGCGTATTTTTTAAAGATATAAGGACTCTTTCAACCCTTCAACTTGGAAATTAAGTGTAGTGGCGCCATCTGTTGTCGAGTATTTGAACTTCATTCAGAACAACGGTTATTTGGGTCTCATATCAACTCCCCGAGCGAAGCCGGGAATCATAGCTAGTATATAATAAAACTAAGTTGATAAAATGTGCGTGCCGATAAAACTTGAGAAGGAGTCCCGATACGATAAAAGGAACTTATATAGAGGGATAGCCCTTTATCCCCCTCGAACAAGAAAGTTCCCGTTTTACCCTAAACGGCGTATTTTTAAAGATATAAGGACTCTTCAACTTGGAAAGTAACTGTAGTGGCGCCATCTGTTGTCGAGTATTTGAACTTCATTCAGAACAACGGTTATTTGGGTCTCATATCAACTCCCGAGCGAAGCCGGGAATCTTAGCTTAAATAAAGATAAGTGTGTAGCATCAATATCAGTTAATTTAAATAATACATGGCTATCTTTGCTGGCTAGGAAACTTATGACACTTATGTCAAAAATAATATCAGAATTTCCTAAAGTAATTTTTTTTTTTTAAATTTTAAACTTAAAATTAGTTAACTTTTAACATTTTTATTTTACTTAATTTTACTTGACAACGGTGGCAGATTTGCCACCGAAACGTCAAATTTTAATTAGAATTTGTTGGGATTTTTGGGGGTTTTTGTCTTTATTTTTATTTCAGGCGTCCGGCCAGTTTATAGGGGTCAATAGGGCTGAGCAGGATCAGCTCGCTATATCCCGAGATCAGAACCAAAGAGGTCCAATTTTTCCTAGATTAAGGCGTGTATCCAACGAATTACCATCGAATACACGGGAAAAATGTTAAATTTTAGCTTTTGGTTTATTTTTTCCTTTCGCTTCGTGTCGGGAGACAACACAACCTCGAGCTAAAATCTAAGCCTTTTCCTTGTATAATAAATAACTATTATGATGATAAAAATCCATTATAAAAGTAAGAGCCCTAAATATTATTTATTAAGAGGTCTTGATCGCGACTAACGTTTTTGGAAAACAATCTTTTTCTGTATGTATAACTCGTAAATTATTTATTTATAAAAAAATTAAATAACACACATTAAAAAAGAACCTAAATTTTCTATAAAAATCTCTCCTCGTAAATTATTGTCAAATAAGCCGTTTCTGTGTAATCGGGCTTTGAACATTGAACTTTTTTTTTTTTTTTGATGTGGATTTTTGATACTAAAGGGTGTTTTTTAGGTTGGATAGAACTTTACATGGCAACAACTGTCAGACTTAACTGTCAATCTGACACTGTTCATAAAATTTATTTTTAGTATACTTTGGCAAATCATCACGAATAAACTTACGCTTGACCAACGTTACCAAATTATCCAAATTTACTTTGAAAATCAGTCATCAGTTCGCCAGACTCATAGAAGACTTCGTGAATTTTATGGGCCACACGATCGTCCATCTGAGTTACTAATTCGTCGTACTGTGGATAGATTTCGTACCACGTACTCTTTACACGATGTGAAAACAACACTACGTCGAAGGAATGTGCGTAATGAAAGAAATATTGCCGCTGTGCATGAAAGTGTGGAAGAGAATCCAAAGTTATCCATTCGTCATCGGTCGCAACAAGTTGGGCTCTGTCCGTCAACTACCTGGCAAATTTTGCGGAAAGATCTTGATCTATACCCCTATAAGATCCAACTGGTGCAAGAATTAAAGCCGCAAGATCATGGCTTGCGTCGTCATTTCACTAACTGGGCATTAGGAGAGCTGGAAGGTGTTTTATCGTAAGATTCTGTTTAGCGACGAGGCTCATTTTTGGCTTTCTGGATTTGTGAATAAACAAAATTGCCGGATATGGTGTGATGCTAATCCACAGGAAATCCAACAGACTCCATTACATTCAGAAAAAGTGACCGTGTGGTGTGGTTTACATGCTAATGGGATCATCGGACCTTATTTTTTTTTTAAATGAGGCTGTACAGAACGTTACGGTCAATGGAGAATGTTACCGAACCATGATTCATGAATATTTGTTTCAAAATATGGATGATATTGATCCAGACGAGATGTAGATGCAACAGGATGGTGCTACATGCCACACGGCGAACGAAACTATCGCCTTGTTGCAAACAAGGTTTGGCGACAAATTAATTTCGAGAAATGGACCTGTTACCTATCCACCCAGATCCTGTGATGTGACGCCCCTAGATTATTTTCTGTGGGGCTACGTCAAGTCATTAGTGTATGCTGATAAACCAGCAACGATAGAAGCCTTAGAAGCCAACATTACTCGTGTTATTCATGATATACGACCGGAAGTACTCGAAAAAAGTCACTCAAAATTGGACTAAAAGAATAGCCTATCTGGTAGACTGCCGCGGTGGCCACATGCCGCAAATAATTTTTAAACGTTAATGTAATAAGTTGTTCTTTTACATAGCATTATGTTTTCGATCACAATATATTTACTTTCATATTTTTTATAGATTAAAGTTATATCATCGTTAAAAAAACACCCTTTATTACGAATATCAATATTTAAGAAAATCCAATAAATATTTTTAAAGAAAATTTGATGCGCTACAAAGAAAGTTTTTAATAATTTTATAATAAATTTACTCTTTCAAAAGATATTTGACTTTGAAGATGAATCCAAAAGTATTAAATATTATTAGATACCTATTTACACGTAGGTATGTAAATTTTAAAATAAATTTTACCTCTTTACCTATTTTCTGTTGCAAATATAAAATAGGATATTTTAATTAGGCATAATAAAACAAACATGACATGGTATAATTTTCTGTAACACTGTTACATGAAAACAGACAACAATGCGTTAACAAACACAGTTATTATTAAAATAACAAACAAGACAAATCGTAATAAACAAGCTTTATGTATTTTATTAGGCTTTAGCCTGTAATTTAAAGTAAACATAAAACCCAATTAACTTTACATAACTTGTATAGTAGCCTAAATGATATTTAACACTTGGTTAGTCGCGTCTAAAACCTCACAAAGGTGGTCGCAATGTATCTGTGCGATACCACAAAATATTTGAAAAATAAATGTATAAATTTCGTTAATAAAAGTTAATAAAATTTTGTGACACTTGGAAATATTATTTTCGTTTACTGGACTATTTTTTATATATATATATATATATATATATATATATATATATATATATATATATATTAATAAAAGGTAAAGTTCTTTGGGCATATGGCTCATCAATGACTGTAAAAATAAATAAATAAAAAATACCCTGTAAGAATTCGGCTACTATGGTTGGTTGTTTAAAAATTACGGAGTCTCCAAAGAAAATGGAATACCCCGGGCCCGACCAAGACGGTGACACGTGTTTCGTCTTCTTTAAGACTTGTCAAACCGCTTCAGGTCGCTAGACGCCTTGATGACGCCCCGACTGACTGTAAATATTCTTTCTGGATCCCAGAACTAATAAATGTAGATAGCGGTGCCATCTCACCAAGAAATTTAAAAACAACCAGCCATAGCATCGAGAGGTTAAAGGTGGTAGGTAAAAACAATGCAGTGCAAACCCGCAGACTGATGGGCGGCCAGTTTCCATATGGTTTGTTGGCATAACAGTATGTTGCATTTTTGACTTTTGCCATATACAACTAGAAGACACACCAGACACCAAGGGATTTTTATTATATATATATATATATATATATATATATATATATATATATATATATATATATATATATATATATATATATATATATATATATATATATATATGGTTTGCTGGTGTAGATAACCAAACGTATAAATAAAGTCCAGCATTTGCTTACAAGTAATGCGAGTATTTATAGAAATGTAATGCTGCTGAACAGCAGCAAAGAATACAAATCGAGAGAACCTCACAAGTAAGATATAAGCGTACCCTGAAATTTTAGTACCCACTCTGACCACCAGATAGCGAAAGTAGTCCAATCGACCAATAGAAACTCGACATGGGCATTGACCAATTTTCTAATTGGTCCGGTGTCCGGTACTAACTTTTGCTATCTGGTGGTACGCTGAAATCTCACTTGTGGGGTTTACAGCATTACATTTCTATAGGTAAATACTCGCATCACTTGTAAGCAGCTTGTTGTAGTTTACATAAAGCACCCTGTATAACTATTTTTATGTGTAAATTTTGCACCCCTAGTTTTATATGCCTATTTAAAAATATTTTTAGACTGAAGCGCTTGTGGTGCGCCACCCTGTACATAATTTACTTACTCGTAAAGCAAGCTTTTATATTTATTAAACTTATATTTTTAAAAGATTCTAGTAAGAGTATTTTAAATTTATGATATGTATGTAAATTGAACAAACCCGTCTTACCTTACAATCTTCTGTCAGGTAGACATCTTATTACATATTTTTGCATTTCGGGAGAAATGAAACATATTGAGGTCAAATGTCAACTAAACTTAGGAATATGTGATATACCTTGTGTATAAATGTATTTTGTAATTTATTCGTATGGGTTAAAACAAACTCATCTAAATTTAGTGATTTGTTGTTTGCAAAAACTGTTAGGATGGGTTTTCAAGCTCATGCAATTTGCGCAAAATGACTTGTGCATACCAATTGGTGCATATAAATTGGTGCATGTAAACGAAAATCGTTTACTTGCGCAAGACAAAAGTTTGGCTTGTGTTAAATCTGGATGGTCAGATAATTTGCATGTGTTTGGTGCAAATGCATAAACGTATAGACGACATACAAATTTAAGGCATGCGTAGTGAGTAAATAATAGTTGTATTGGCGTGTATGTGGCTTTAATTCATCGTTTTTTTAATGGGTCTTTAATATTATTTGCTTTTTTCTGGTAATAATAATGCTAAAAAGTTTCTTTTGTAATTTACTGAGCTCTGTTTTATTATTAAATAAATATATGAGTAAGCTGTTTTTTTTGAATTTAACTCTGCTGCGATCTTCTTGGTTTTTTGTCTTTCACTGCTTTTAATTTTCTAATTTAACAAACACCAGCTAATTCGTCGTAGTACTCCATCGTTTCCTGATAATCGAAGCAAATTTGTGCAAATAGACTTGGCCGTAAAAGTTTCGTCTAATTTGCACAAATTAACTTGCGCAAATTGCACGCGCGTGAAAACCCACCTATAGACACGTTGATATTTTGTTTTGCTTAAGATTTTTTCATGAAAAATTCGTCAATACAAGGTAGTCCAAAAATAAGAGACAACCATCAACCTATTTTGTTTTTAGTAACATGTATTTCTTTACATTTTTTAATTCTCCATCGAATTTTAACCATTTTTTATTAACCATGTCCCTTACTTTAAGTCAACAGTTATTAAGAAAATTGAGAAGCTTTAAATCAAAACGCAGATTTTGATAAAACACAGTTCTTAGACTCACAATTTTTACTCCGCGTTTATTATTAATGTTTTAAAGGTATTTTTATTAAAATATATTATATTATAAATCTACAGGGTTTTCCCTAACTAATGGGTCAAAATTTACCATAAGAATTGCGACGTTAAAATATTGTAAATAAACTAAGCTTACTTTAGTACAAAAGTAAATATTAACTGAGATACAGGGTGTCAAATATAAAAACTATTTTTTTGTACTTTTAATACGTTTTAAATATTGCGTAACAAAACTTGGTATCTTAGGATTTTCTAACCTGAGCTAATTATATCTGATATTAATTTTTATATGTTTGCATAAATATGTATATATATATATATATATATATATATATATATATATGCTTTAATTTTTTCTTAAACCATTTCTTATAATTTACTTTTGTTTACTTTGTTTCTTGGGATTGAGGTTTTTTAATTAATAAAACAATAATTTACATTTTCTGACGTTTCGCCTTACATGAAAGGCTTTTTCAAAGATCTATTTATTTATTTTAACGATAGTCTTTTGGCATGTTCCTACAAAATAATAACGAGTTAAAACAATAATAATTATTTACAAAGTATTAAATGGATGATTTTTTTACATTTAAAATTCTTATATTTATATAATAAAACTGACACAAAGGTAGACATAAGACAATTAAAATTGTATTTTAAAAACATTAAACTAATAAAATAAAATAATGGGATACGCACCTTGAAAACATACCTTATTAGATATTTATTAGAGATTAATAAAACTGTTTTGTTGGTAGTCGGCAGGATAAGAATTTCAGTTGATTTTTTTATTAACTTAAAAAATTGTGTTAATACGGTTTCAAAAATGTAATCTTAATCCTATGTATTGCAGATAATTATGTTATGTTTGAGATAGATACTTTTATTAAATTGTAATAAATTTGACTTAAGTTTTCAAAGTCTTTTTGTTGTTTACACAATTTTTTCTTTTTTATATGGATCATTTCCTTTATCATTAGTTTTTGGTATTTTTTATATTGATCAAGTATTTTTGTTTCTGTGTTATTAAAAGAATGTTTTGTTTCAATTTCGTGTTTATGTAATGGTCACAAATACCAAAAAATGCATCTACAGCTTTACGTAAACACGAAATTATAAGCAACGACCATCAACTTTTTTTTAATTTATGTTTATAAGTAAATTATTTGAGAACTGTCGACCTTAGGTATGGGACATGGTATATAAAACATATTATTAATGTTTTGAATTTTAAATTTTTTATCTTTTTTAGGATAAAAAATAAGAAACATAAAAAAATAAATAAAATAAACATAGTTGGAATTTAATGCAAAATGGTAAAAACTGTTGTTTTTGGCTCATAGGGCTATCATGTATACATGACTATACTATAAAAAAATCCGCAGTTTTAAATAAAAATCAATGTATTTAAGCGTTTTCTAAAAAAATTAGGCACTAAATAAAAAAAAACAAGTTACAAATAATTATGAAATAAATTTATGATTAATTTTTCGGTAACTGTTGACTTTATGTATATATGGTTCATTAATCTTAGAATGCGATGCAAAATTAAAAAATATAATTAAAAAAGGTGCTTCGAAAAAAGTTAGTCTATGATTTTCGCTTATTTTTGGGCAAAAAATAAAGATTGACCGGTTTAAGCGTTCTCTTTTTTAAAAACAAACCAATAATAACAATAACTAGTAATAATTTAAATAAAAAATTCTTACAAAAAAAAACTGTATTGAATTTGCTAGATTAAAAAGAAATAAATTAGTTATTTAGCCATCTGGTATTTCCAATTATTACAGGATTTGGCTTTATTTCCTTAAAAATAATTTTTATTTACTTTTCTCGTCTATTCTTCTTTCATATTTTTGCCCTAAGTTTGCAAACTATCCAAACAGAAAAAGCCAGATTTTCATGTAATAAATTGAACAAAGTTTGATGAGATTATCGTCTTTTGGGATTAGGCCCTTTATATTCAGTTTTTCTTCTTTGATTATTTGTATTTCTATCGAATTAATAAGTATGGAATATGTTATTAAAAGGAACTCAAATAGCCTAAGTTATATTAAAAACAAAACTTACGTTTTATTTGACCTTAAAAAATGTAAGGTTGCTAGATTGAAGTAAATATCTGAAAAATAGAAAAGCTAATATTAATTATGTATGTATATGACGCTGGCAAATGGTTATTTCAGGCAAATGACTTCTGTCTAGGCAAATGCTTTTTGTCTGAGCAAATATTGTGTTTATTTTTAAATGCTATTTGCTAGGCAAATGTTATTTGCCTAGTCAATTAGCATTTGATTCTATTTGCCTATGCAATTTTTAGCCAAATAGAAATAGAAATATTTGCATAACCAGACGATCATGCAAAATGTTTACATTGGAAAAGTCATGGGTATTTTTGGTTGGTTAAGTCTTTTTAAATATTTTAATTTAGCAACTCCTACCTTTATTATTAGAATATATTTTAATCAAACTTAAAATTAAATACAGCCAAGTATTAGGATAAAATTAAAGTTTTACAAAAAAGTCAGTCGCTTCCATTACCCGACACATGCGGGAAATGAGAGCCCATTTAACGATCATATGGGAAATGCAAGCCACTTTCTTAGATTTATCGCAAAATTTAAATACATTAACTTATGTAGTTTAAGTAAGATCTTACATAAAATCTAGTTAACACAAATAAAAAAAACGACTTATGAAACAAAACAAACAAATAAATGTGAAGTTACAAAAGGTGAACAGGCTGCCATTACCCGTTGACATCGATTTTGGAAAAAATAGCCTACATACGTATTTTTTTTTAATTGACCGGAAAATTTAATTTTCCACTCAATTTTTAAGCGGAAAATGCTATTTTACAGGACTAATTTACTTTCCGGTCCCTAGTTTACTTTCCGGTCTCTCATTTACTTTCCGGTCCCTGATATCAAAAAATCCTGTTAGCCATGACAAAAATTGTCAGAGTTCAATTGTTACTATTTGACAGTTCAAGATATTGTAAAGTAAAGAAAGCATCATTTTGCCAAAATGGAGTCAGACATGAAAAATCCAGATGAAATAATTGAAGCAGCCTTGCCTTATTGTCGTTTAAATATAACACTAAGAATTTACACAGTTTTTTTCCGGTCAATTAAAAAAAAATTATGTACGATACTCGACCGGAAATAATTTTTACGGGTCTCCTCAAAACTACAGGACTCGCCTACGGCTCGCCCTGTAAATGTTTTTCGTCGACCCGTAAAATACCATTTTCCGGTCTAGTAACGTAAATAGCTATTTCAGATTCAATTTGACTTATTACAAGATGAAGGAATAGATGTGTTATGGACGAACGCAATAAAAAAATAATAAACTACATGCCAATTTTGTTTCTAACAATCTCCTGTTTTCTTATATACTTGGAGCGAAAAATACAAAACTGTCCCTAGTGACTTAACTCATTGCCCTGTCGATTCGTGCGCGTCAGTAGAAGTTTATCGATGGTTGACGGAAGCGGCTACGATCCTGCCAAAGTAGATACGTTCCGTTCTACCAGTAGGGCTCTTATTACCCGACCAGCCCCCATTACCCTGCGCTCCCCTATATACAAAACAATTTTGTAACAAAAACAATTAAACATTTTTTGACCAGTAGTAAAGCAATTTTTGAAACTAAAAACTAATTATAAATAATATACTGCATTTTTTTTATGTTCTTTAATTGGTCCTTTTAACATAAGTATATACTAGAAGATGATTTTTAAAGCTATCCTTTTTGTCGTACCTAGTATGTTTTAAAATAATACAATAACAAATAGTTATTTACATTACAAGATGCAAAAGTTTACTTTTTGGTGTGAGGTGGTTTTTAAATGGCCTAGGCGAAGCCGAGGCTATTTAAAACACTTGAAAGGCCTTTCGCATCGTGTAATGTATTATATTTTTCTGCTACTGTTCTATGTATCGCATAATTTAATAATCATTAACATCATGTTTTAATAGAAATATCAGATATTTTGAAATTTTACCTGTTAAAAATTATTCCATAGCAACACATTTATTGTTGACATTGTCTGTCATCAGCAGTTGTCAGATATTGAATTATTGTTAATTTAGTATAAATCCATTCCCATTTTAAAGTGTTAAATGAATATGAAAATGGCATCCAAAAGGCATCTGACCTTGCGTGTGCCTCACTTCTGCCAGACAAATCTAAAGAGAGGTACCATCAAACATATAAATCAGTACAAAAAATGTGAGGCCGATTGACGAGAATGTGATGTTGGCGTATTTTCAAGAAAAATCCGAGTCTTTATCACCACCAACCCTCTGGTCTGTATATTCCATGCTCAAGTTAACAATTTCCGTAAACAAAAATCAAGATATTTCGGAGTTCAAGAAACTAGTTGCTTTTATTAAAAGGAAAAACGATGGTTATGAGGCAAAAAAGTCAAAAAAATTTAAAAAGAAGAAATCATAAAGTTTTTACTTAATGCGCCTGATCAAAGTTACTTAGCAATGAAAGTAATAGCCATTATGGGAGTGGCTGGGGCATACCGGACAGACGAAATATACAGAATGAAGCTAAGTGATGTAGAAATAAGAAATGACGTGGCTATAGTAAAAATAATGGAGTCTAAAAATAAAGTTAAAAGAAACTTTGTAGTAACCATCGATGAAGGCTCAGTTCCTTATGTCAAATTTCTACAGGAATATATTAAGCTGAGACCAAGGAATGCTCTAGATGAGCGCTTATTGTATCGTTATGAAAGAGGTAAATGTGTTAATCAAGTACCTAATTGAAAAGCACACTATTTCAAATGTACCTAAAGAAATTGCGAAGTTTTTGAAGCTTGAAGACATCAGTAGATACACTGGCCATTCATTTAGAAGAACGTCAACTACGTTCCTTGCCAATGCTTCGGATGTCGATATTTTGGACTTAAAAAGGCATGGAGGTTGAAAGTCTTCTTCTGTTGCGGAGGGATATATTGCTGAAATTTACACGAAATTCCTACCAATATTTCCTCTAATAAAGTAACAGTGAAAAATATGAATATTAACGTAGTTAAAGGTGATAACGATACCCCAACAACAAATTTAAAAACTGTTAATTCAAGTATTATTCCTCCAATTTCTTTTGCTAATTGCTCAAATTGCACAATTACTTTTAATGTCAATACCTAACCTAGTTTTTTAAAATATTTTGTCATAAATTAGTTACTTTTTATAAATAAATCCTAATATTTCCCACAAGCATATTTTCTTTTATTTTTACTCTCACTTTTTTGTCCAGGCACTGAAAATATTACTTTCGTAGCTAGCAACGCTTAGCAACCAGGTAACACGAAGGTTCTCTTTTGTTATCATTCGCGTTGCTAGGACCACAAAGTTTTCTTATTTATACAGTAGTAGAAAAATGTATTTTTTTAACATATTTTTTTCACGGCAAGAAAAATGTTAAATTTTTTAAATACCTAAATAACCAGCCCAACATTTTCAAGGTTTATTGACTAGACTAAATTAAATTTCTTTTGTGCAAAACAAAAAAGCTATTAATAATAAGTTTCAATTTAATTAACTTTTATTTATACTTTAAAATATTCAAATAAATCAAAAAGTCCATTTTTTACTTAATAAACTTGGGATATAATTGGGCAAAGGAAACAAAGATTCATAAAGGCTTTTAAAATTTCTTTTAATCGCTAATAACTTGATTTTACAAAAACATTTTATGTACCCCAAAAATCTTTATTCCTTATTTAAATTTAAATTACTTTTCTATTGTTTTTAAAACAAGTGTTTGAAAGAAAAAACCCTAAATAATTTAATAAAAATTACCATTTTTATGATACCGCATATCTGCAGGAGAGCTTAGGATTCAATACAAGGTAAAAAAAATAAAAAATAAATTACAGGGTGATTTGGAATTAACCCTTTGAGAAAAAATATGCATGAAAATAAAGCAATTTTTTAAAAAATATAAAAAATTCTATTGCATAATGACAGCATTAACATAATTTTTGAATGTAATGTTTTTAATTATTAATAACGAGCAAGAAAAAAGATAAGAATAAAACAAAAATACAGTGCAGACTCGATAATCTGAACATTCGATAATCCGAATTCATCAGTAGTCCGAACAAGCATTTTCAATACATTGGGTACTCTGTAATCCGAATTTCATAGTACTCGATAATCCGAACCTGTAGTTTTAGGCCTATTTCCTATAGAAATTGTGACTAGATGTTCAGGGATTCCCCAATTATCCTTTTGTTTATATCTGGGATTCACATTAAACAGGTGTGCAGCACTTTCCCTGCTTTTGAGCAGTGATATTTACATTCTTTGCTTGTTACATGGTATGTTTGTAATGCCATATTACGTGATATAAGTGGGTTTTTATTTTAATATTTCCCTTAATAAAAATATCCCCTAAAAGAAAACACAAGACATTGTCCCTAAAACAAAAAGTGAAATTATTGAAAGACTTAACAAGGGGAGAAAGTGGAAAAGTGTTGGCCGCTGAGTATGGGGTTGGAAGATCTACAATCTGGTGTGTGATATAAAAAAGAAAAAGCCTCAAATCGACAGGTAGGATTAATTTTAAAACAATTTTAGTGGTTTTCTTTGTACAATTGTGTATTTTTTGCCCAGGGCTCAGAAAAATTTTACGAAAAAGGCATAGTCTTCGTGCTTTAAAAGTGTGCGGAGAAAAACTATCCAACGATCAAAGTGTCGTCATCCTTTCTTGATTACATTTAAAGAGAAGGTAAGACAATTAAATCTTGTGGCTACTCAAATATACAACGTAGACAAATCGGCTCTCTACTGGAAAATGTTGCCGAAAAAAACGCTGGTTCGTTCCCAAGAGAAGACCGCACCAGGTCGAAAAATAAGCAAAGAACGGGTAACATTTTTAGCTCGTTGCAATGCAGATGGGTCACATAAACTAAAAATGCTAGTGATAGGACAGGCAAAAAATCCACGGGCATTCAAAAACGCAGACATTCCTGTTGAAAACAAATCGTCTGCTAATGCATGGATGACTACAAAGATTTTTATAGATTGGTTTCATCAATCATTTATACCTAAGGTATGCATTTAAGAAGTCACAGTTTGCTTGAAAAAGCGCTGTTAATCATAGATAATGCCTCAAGTCATGGAACTGTAGAAGAGATGGCTAGTGAAGATGGAAGATTTACAACATTATTCCTTCCACCAAATTGTACAGCACTCTTGCAACCTATGGATGAAAATACTATCAGACTAACAAAATTATTTTACCGAAAGAGCCTTTTAGTCCACATTTTATCAAGTAACGAAGACAGCGTTGTTACGTTGTTAAAAACTCTTAACCTAAAAGATGCAGTATGTCTGCTATGCAATGCTTGGGAAAAGGTCTCTTCTGAAGTCTTGCAGAAGTGCTGGGACGATATTATGTTCGATAACGATGAAGACATTGAATATGATGCTAAAGATCTAATTCCTCTCAGCGAATTACGCCGTAGCTATTTTTTTTGGATGGAGATATGGAAGGTAAATAAAAATATTTGTTGTTGTCTTTTATTTTTTATTTAACTTTATTTTTTAGCTGTTACTGGAATGCAGTGCCGTATTATCCATTAGGCTGACTAGGCTACAGCCTAGGGCGCCATGAAAAAAATAGGCGCCAGACAGGGAAGTAATAGGCGCTAGACAGGGAAGTTTCTAAAAAAGTCCGGTCGGGTGGGGATTAGAACAAACTTTACTGTGGGGATATAAATAAAATAGACGCGAAAAGGAGAAAATTACCTTTTTTTTTTGCTATTCAAAATTTTTTTAGTAGGATAATAGGCGATCTGGGAATTGTAGCCTAGGGCGCCTCGTACCCTTAATACGGCCCTGCTGAAATGCTAAGTTCGTAATTGGGTTGAAAATGATAAAGATCTGTTACCGCTGGAAGAAGCAGATGGAGGTGAACCTGAAGTTATTTAAGTGTGTGATTTAAAAAATAGTAAATGGTAAAAAATACTTTAAACACAACTACTTACTCACTTTGTTTTTACATAAAAAAGTTTTGAAGAACAAAAAAGTCATCATCTTAAAAACACCACTAGCTTTTACCAATACATGTTCTAGTGCGCCAAAAAAGAAGAAAAAAGGACTTTAACTTAGTGGCGTTACTTTACAACATTTCCATGTGAGAACCCATACCAATTTTTTATATGGGTGCATTGCACCGATAAACTTCACTTCTCTGGGTGCATTAGCACCCGTGCACGTACGCACCGCCCCTGACTGTGTACATTGTCGAACTGGGAACCATTTTGCCCAACGAGCGAGAGTTTAAAATGGCCCCCGGGTAAAAAAAATATTTTCTAGTTAGACTTAAAATCAAATTTTAATAATGAAATATACACTCGGCACATGAAGTGTCCGTACACCATTTTAGAAAGAGAGAGAATTTGTGAATTATATGCGGCGCGTCAGTAACTGGGACTATTTGGCGCCTTCAATTATGTTTATTTTAAAGTTTGTATCTAGATTTTTGCGTATAGCTGTATTTCTTTAAGAAAATTAACAATGTTTTTAATGTTCTGGGCAGAGGGAGCAAGTGCAGATTTCAAATTTGTATCATTAATCTTATGTTTTTTCCGTTGTGGCCTTAGTTCGTTGCAGATTATAAAAATGTGCTTAATGGTGAGTGTCTGGTTACATTTGTCACATGTTGGTGGGTCTTCAGATCGAAGTAGGTGGGAATGCGTGAGCCAGGAGTGGCCAATCATCAATCGATGGATCACTGTTTGTTCTCTTCTGTTCAGACTAGTGGATATAAGTTCAGAAGGCAAAGTATTTATTATCTCACGCAGTTTATTATTGTTCTTCAACAGGTCCCATTCATGCTTTTTAATGTTTTGTAAGGTGTTGTTTATGAGTAAGAAAAGATCCCTGGAATGGAGTGTGTTTCCATATAATTGGTGGGACAAATTTGCTGATTTTGCTAGGAGGTCGGCCTTTTCATTGCCTGGGATTCCGACATGACTAGGACACCATATAACAGCTATGTTTTTACCTTTTATATTGCATCGGACAAGTAAATTGTGGATTTCTGTTATTATTGGATGCTTAGGGTAGAATTTGGATATAAGCAGCATTTACTTTATATGTATTTTTTTCATAAAAAAGTACCTATACTTTATCTAAAACTTAATCCTTTGCACGTCACTAACCTGCAAATTTGCCCTGTTGCCAATATGTCATAAAAATCTGAGTTTTGTTGAAAAGAACAAACCATTTTTCGGTTAAAGAATTTGTTGATTTTAGTTAATGTCATAATTTTCATTACAAAAATAAAGTAATAACACAAAAAAAAGAAAGAATAATTTTATATTAAAAAATCCAGGTATTACAAATTTTATATAGAAGCATGGATTTATCCACTAAAACACTGAATACCTATTTATTGGAATTCATTGAAACTATCTTCTCTTACTGCAGCTACAGACAACAAAGGTCGATTATTTTCGCGTTCTTGCTCAAAATAGCCTATTAAAGAAGCAACAAGCTCCTTGCATCTACTGTTCAACTGCTTCGGCAGTTCTATCTATGTTTGTTCTTAAAAGAATAGATTCAAATCACTACGGGCACAAAATTTGAACTCTTGGAAAGGTTCGAAACTGCTAATAACAATAAATGCGTTGAAAAAAAATCTCTTTCTAATGTATATGGCTAAAAAGAAATAACAAAATCAAATTTCCTAGAGATGGTAAACGAATAGCTATACACACCTAGTATAAAAAAAAGTATACATTTTGGGAATTTTAAAAATATATATTTTTGGGAATTTTAAAATAAGTATACATTTTAATTTGTTTACTTAACATTGGGAAATTTGCTACATAAAATATACGTGAGGTGTCAAGGTCTTAAAAGTATAATTAAATTAAATAATTAAACAATTTTCTAGGTTACTTTTCAAATAATAAATTAAAAACATTAAACAAACTGGGTAGCGTAGAAATGCAAAACAAACACTGAAAAATTTGATATTTAAAGAAGAGAGAAAGAAATTAAAAGGGATTGATTAGATAAGAAGTAGTTAGTAAAGTCAAGTATAAAGTTAAAGTTTTAGTTGAGCCCCCGTACGGGCTACCCCTAGTGGGGGGTATGCCCGTACTAAATTTAGTTAGTCAAATAAGTTAAGTTGATTTTAAAAAATGGAAAGTTAGTTTTGATGGTCCACCGGTCTCATTGCCCCAAGAAGATAGTTCCATATGGTACATTTGCCCCAGTGACGTAAAGTGGCCCTACTGTATTTAAAATTACACGTCACAATACCAATAAGTGATTAATGACGTTTGTGCACGAGCCGTAGGCGAGTGCTACAAGTCATCCGAGTGTGCAAAGAGTCAGTTTTAAACATGTTGCACACGAGACTTTTTCTACGACAGCAGAAAATAAGGATTAATATGTGATTTTTATTATTCTTATTCATTTAAGTTTTGACAGGACTGTGCGAAAATGTGAGAAATGGTTTCACACGCTTATTTCAAAACTAAATGACAGAAAATAAAATATTTTTGACTGGTTGACACTAACGAGGTTTAACATCATACATCATGTGAAATTAGTCATTTTCAGATCCTGTTTGACGTGCGTTTTTAGACACTTTTCATAGCAGTCGTAAAAAATGATTTTGTCGTTAAGGTCCGCATCATTTTCGTTTGAAATATTTCATCAATCATAATTATTTGTTGTACATTTATGTAATCATCAAAAAAATCTATCATCTGATATATTACGTTGACATTAAAAGAAGACTTTTTTTAAAATTTACTTTTAAACTGATACGTTAGTATATTTGTACCTTTATTAATGCTTTGTACAAGAAGAAATATGTTTCAAACTATTGAGATTAAACATAATTCTCGTACAATTCGACCTCTGTAAACACGTGTATCAAAGCCCCAAAGCTTTAGTACATAGATTTCGTTGGCGCTGGACAAACAAAACGCGAATATATCAAAAAAGTTTCCATCGTAAAATTTAAATATGACTGTAATAACAAAAACACATTATATTGCAAAAACTTATTTAAAATACGTCAAAAATTTTAGGCTTTTTAAATGTTTTTAATATTTAATTTTTGTTTTTAATTCATATAGCAAATGTTAATGTGCAGATCCTTTTATTCATTTTTTTATTAGATACTTTGAACTTATTTCTCATTAACCTCCGTAAGTAGAACCCCAGTGGCCCCATGAAGTTGGCCACCGGGCATTTGCCCGGTTCCCTGGTGGTCCAGTCTAACACTGACTGTGTATACCAAGGTTAGTTTATATTTATAAGGTTGCGACATATCCTCAACTTTTAGGCGGTTTGAGGTCGGGGACGCAAGGAAGAGCACTCCACGGAGAAAAGTTGGCAAGACTGGGTAAAATCAAAGCTGTTGATCAATCCAGTGGCGTCTAGAATTTGCGCATTTCATTTTGCATTGTTTTGGAAGTGATATTTGTTAAAAGATGTAATTCCAAATGTTTTTTAATTAAAGTAAAAGAATTTACAACTTATTAATAACTAAAAACTGTTGTGTAAACGGTTGTTCTAATAATACAATAAACTGTATATCTCCGGCACTGAACAATAGGGCCGAAAAATGGGAGATGTGACGTCATAACACGTTAAAGCAATATGGCCGAATGTCGTGACCTTATATAGACCGACTTTGGTGTATACATTAAAATTATTTTTCATTATGAAGTTTGTGCCCAGCTATATGCTTACAAAAATATAATATATACTTTTGTAAATAACGACTAAATGAACTTTGCCATTATTTATACTTATGGCATAACCGGTAGAAATAGATATCTCATATAGCACTTTTGACATTTTAAAGCGGTTCACTCAACTTTGGATAAATTTTGTTTGACAAAGGGATTTTAAATCATCTTAAAATATTTTACATAATCCCGCAATATGGAAACCACCAGATCTTTTACGTTGCACATAAGAGTTAGATGTGCTTTAAGTTTAGCATTGTTTGACCCAAATAATTATGCATAAACATAGGACTTGCTTTAGCCAGTATTTTTAAGATTTTAAACAAAAGTTTGTAAAACAAACCAATAATATTAAATGTTTTTTCATTATTATAAGCAACGCAGTCAAGTTTATTGGTAATAGTTCGATATAGCGGTTTTCGCTATTATAAGAGATTTTCGAAAAATTATTTTTCAGGGCGTTTCTGTAGGTCGTTTATGACACAAATCTGTGTGCGCCTTTTTTAAAATCCATTTATATAATTTATTATTAATAAAAACATATTTACGAGACGGTGGAGTGAACAGGGGTGCTGGGTGGGGACGAAACAGTAGAAATCCTACATTAAACACCCAAAAACAGTATTTCACTGTACACACCGCACTTTCTATTTACAAAAATGTCCAAAAATTGTTTAAAAAAATTAAAAATAAATAATAATACAACAATCCCGCCATAGCTGTCACTGCATAAAAAGAAGAGTTTGCAACTGTAGATGTCTTGCGATGTTGCGAAATAAAGTGAGAAAGTGTGAATAGCTTAAAAAAGGGAGATACAGGACAAAATTCTTATGAAAAATTAAGTTATTCCTTCTTCCTATTATAATTTGTAGAGAAAAAAGAAAAATACCTTAACATAAAAAAGGAGGCATTTCTACAAAAATACCATTGTTTCTCATGGAAATGGTGGATAATCTCCGAAATAGACTTGGTGTTAATTCTTCATAAGAAGTTTGGCAAGGCTGCTTCTATCAAGACTGTCATTTTCATAACGATGAACTTCATATTATCAGCTGACCAAAATGAATGCTCCTATTTTCCTTTTTGATTAATGGCGGACGAGATATCCCATTTTCAAAATTAATTTACATTTTTCATGTGCCCCGAGTGCAGTATATGCATGTTTTCTTGTGTTTTACGTTGGATTTATACTGTTTTGATCCCCACCCAGCATCCCTGTTCACTCCACCGTCCCGTAAATATGTTTTTATTAATAATAAATAATAGAAATGGATTTGGAAAAACGCGCATACAGATTTGTGTCATAATCAACTTATAGAAACGCCCTGAAAAAGAATTTTTCGAAAATCTTTTATAATAGCGAAAACCGCTATATCGCACTATTACCAGTACAAATGGAATATACAGGCTACATCAAATTCGAGGATCACCATTAGGATCTCGAAAATGGTAAGAGATACAGGGTTGGTTAAATTAAACAAAGTTGCGCATTTTTCTGCCTTGTAATATTCCATTTTAAAAACTTTAAAATGTGCAGCCGTTCCAGAATTATTCAAAAAATTAAAGAACATTTTGCAAAACAGTTTTTTTTCAGTTTATTTTAATGTTAGAGGTACTATTGCTTCGTTTTATTAGATAACTATAAAAATTGCATTATTTAAAAATGTGAGATCTTAAAGTAGGTTAAAGTTGACTTGGTTCAGTTATTATTGAAATTAAAATATGAGTTTTACTATGTATATTATATTTTTTTTAATCTTTTTTTTATCTTTGGACAATCCACGAAGGCTGAAAGCCTAAATACTAACGTACCGTGGGTGTCTTAAGCAGGGTAAGAGGAAGTTTGTTAACACGGGACTTAAAAACTTGAAGATTTGGGGAAGGAAAGACCTCCGCTGGCAGTAGGTTCCACAGTCTAGAAACTCTAGGGATAAAAGAACGAACGAAATGGGAAGTTCGGGGCCTGTCCAATTGAACCGTATAGGGATGCATACGCGCGGCACCACGAGTTTCTCTGGTGGGAACTGCAAGAGGAGGGACTATACTGGATAATTCGTCGGAGCAGAAGCCGTAAAAGTATCTATAGAAGAGCGATAGATCTCCCACAGCTCGACGATGAAAAAGAGAAGGAAGTCTTTGAGTAAATAAAGGATCATTAATAAGACGAACAGCCCTTCTTTGAATGGCATCAAGAATGCTGAGGGTTGTAGGGGATGCCATTCCCCAGACATGAGAACAATATTCCAGAGAGGGTCAAATTTTGGACACCTACAAAGTGTATAAATTGGAAGGAGAAAAATACTTTTTGGCTCGGAAAAGAAATCCAAGCTTTTTTGAAGCCTCGGTGGCTATAGATACAATGTGTTTATGCCAGTTAAGGTTATTCTCAAATGTGACGCCCACAAGGTTAAATGTGTCCCCGCTCTGCAAAACCTGGCCACTCATAAGCAAAGGATGAGTGTTTGATGATTTTTTCGCGACAAGGAACATGATTGTGTTTTGGATGCATTAAATTGAACGAGATTTTTGGCGCCCCAATCCAATATCAAATTGAGATCCTGTGAAAGAGATATCTGCATCGCCCTGCGTTTGCTTTCCAAGTCGGGTTGAGAGATTGGTTTGGAAAACTGAAAAGTGGAGTGAAGGGTACTATCGTCAGCATAACTATGAATGGGATTGGTTGTGGAAGAAAGATATAAATATTGGATTGGGGCGGTAAAAATCTCGTCCATTTTAATGCATCCAAAACACAATCATGTTCCTTGTCGCGAAAAGAGTCATCAAATACTCATCCTCTACTTATGAGCGGCCAAGTTTTACAGAGCAAAGACACCTTTAATCTTGTTGGCGTCACATTTGAAAGTAACCTTAACTGGCATAAACACATTGTATCTATAGCCACGGCAGCTTCAAAAAAGCTTGGATTTCTCTTTCGAGCCAAAAATATTTTTCCCTTCTAATTTATACACTTTGTATGTGTCCCAAATCCGACCTCCCTTGGAGTATTGTTCTCATATCTGGGGCATGGCGTCCCCCACAACCCTAAGCATTCTTGATTCTATTCAAAGAAGAGCTGTTCGTCTTATTAATGATCCTTCACTTACAGAAAGACTTCCCTCTCTTGCACATCGTCGGGCTGTGGGGGATTTATCGCTTTTTTATAGGTACTTCCATGGCTTCTGCTCTGAAGAGTTGTCCAGTATTGTTCCTCCACTTACGGTTCCCAACAGAGAAACCCGTGGTTCCGCGCGTATGCATCCCTATACGGTCCAACTGGATAGGCCCCGAACTTCCCACTTTGTTCGTTCTTTTATCCCTAGAGTTTCTAGGTTGTGGAACCTGCTGCCCGCGGAGGTCTTTCCTTCTCCCCCAAATCTTCAAGTATTTAAGTCCCGTGTCAATAAACTCCCTCTTACATCGCTTAAGACACCCACGGTACGTTAGTATTTGGGCTTTTAGCCTTCGTGGTTTGTCCAAAGATAAAAAAAAAAAAAAAAAAGAAGATCGTTGATGTGAAGAAGAAACAAAGTTGGTGCTAGTACTGAACCCTGAGGCACTCCAGCATTAATTTTGTGAAAGCTTGAAGAGTGGTCATTAACAATGACTGATATACGTCAATTAGAAAGATAACTGGACAGCCAAGAGCAGAGTTTAGTTGAAAGACCGTAGAAGGAAAGTTTATTTAGAAGTGCGTCATGCCAGACTTGGTGTCTTCGTTTGATGATATATTTTTTTTTACTTCAAATCATAAAATACGCAAATTTATAGTAATTACTTACAGACGTAAATACAGTTTTTTGTGGGGGAAAGAAGGTTTACCTGCAAAAAAAAAAGTTATAGCAAAAATTTTGACGCCAAAAAAAAAAGATCCCCCTTTTTCACCAACTATTCGTTTTTTTTTCTTTAATTTAATTTTCTTAATATCGTTTTTGGTATGACACATTTTTGAAGACCAAAAAATAGTCCTTACTTTTAAAAAAATATAGGCTTTACTGATTTTTCTACTACAACATGTTCTCTTTCCTTTCTCCCGTATGCTAAAGGGGGATCCACACAACCATACGCATTAAAAACATAAAAAAACAAAGAATATTTTTATGCAAATTTCCTTTCTTATGCTAAGAAGGGGGCTTAAACCTCTCGAACCCACCTACCTCACCCATATAAATGACCATGTAATTGTTTTATATCTTTTAAGTGACAACTTTATATTTTTTAGGTACATATAAATTAAAATATTTTTAAAAACGAAGTTTTATTACAGGTATAACTTTTTACCTTTAACATGAAAATGAAACATAGTTTTGATTTCAGCAATAAACGCTTTATCTGATATTAAAAATTTTATTACAGAACACCAGTAAAGTTTAAGATTACGGCTTAATGTTTATAGAACATTTTGTTAACAAGACTATAAAAAGGTTTTTTTAATAATGGTTTATGATAGTAAATAAAATACTATTAGGAAAGTAAATTGCCTCAAAATATTAAAATTAAATGTGAGGTGTATGCAAAGTCGGTCTATAAAGAGTCGCGACATTCGGCCATATTGCTTTAACGTGTTATGACGTCACATCTCCCATTTTTCGGCCATGTTGTTCAGTGCCAGAGATAAACAGTTTATTGTATTAGTAGAACAACCGTTTACACAACAGTTTTTAATTATTATTAGGTTGTAAATTCTTTTACTTAAAAAAAACATTTGGAATTACATTTTTCCACAAATATCACTTCCAAAACAATGCAAAATAAAATGCGCAAATTTTGGACGCCACTGGATTAATCATTAGCTTTGATTTTACCCAGTCTTGCCAACTTTCCTCCGTGGAGTGCCCTTCTTTGCGTCCCCCACCTCGAACCACCTAAAAATTGAGGATGTGTCGCGACCTTATAAATATAAAGTAACCTTGAGGTGTATGTGTGTATTTTCCATTTTCCCAAACTGATCCAAAATTTTTATTTTATCTTAATACCGGTGGATAATGCAAGGCCTAAAAATATATAACCTGCTGGTAGAAAAACATTTGGGTTAAAAAATTGGAGATGTCTTGTTTTACAGGTGAGACATGTAAATTTTTGCTTTTGCATCTTAAATTATTATCTTTTGTATCAGATAAAGCCATTATATTTTCTTTTTGTGCTCTTCGCCTTTTGTTTTATCTCTTTACATCTTACGAAGGCCGATGCCTAAATACCAGAGTACCGTGGGTGTCGGGTTATTACATGTTTAACCCCTCATTCCTCCTGATCGTCAACGTTGTCCAAGCACTGAAACATGGAGTTATGCATTTCACAGCACCTTTTAGACAACGCGGTCGTTATTTTTAAATAACTATTACCTAAAAATAACTATAACCTAAATATGTCTCCACCGCTGGGAATTGAACCGGCGACTTCTGGCTTCGAAGATCAAAGCTCCGTCCACTGCGCCACGGGGAGACACAATTATAGGGTGCTCTTCGCCCTGAGTTGTTCTAATTATTATTTACAAAAAATCTAAAAATATATTATCCATATATATCTTTTTTCATCAGGAACTTCATCCGTTGTCGATTTTTTAATATTTTTAATTTTGGGTTTTTAGCATCAGAGATACTCTTTGTAGCTTTATTAATTTTAATACTTATTTTTTTAAACTAATCTGCCATTCTTTAATTACGAATTTATTATTGTAAATTAATTAAAAGTAATTATACCATTAAAGACCATACCACAAGATGTGCAGATGCCTCTAGATACTTTAATGTTCGCACTACGTCTTAAGAACGTCCTTAAGGATCAGAAAATCATATTCCTGGCAACTATCTAATACAGAATTCATATACGTACATCTAAATTTTTTAAAAATGTCAAATGTCTGATTTTGCATGTGAACTTTTTAACCCGTAGCTGGTGAGGTCATCTTATTGAGACGTAACTGGTAAGGTGGGGTTTGACAAACCCCATTAAAAAGAGCATTTTTAAGAAAAAAATAATCTACGAAAATTATTTTTAATTATTTTTTGTGACTTTAGTGACTTAAAGAATAATATGAAATAAACAGTTAACGAAAATTATTGAAAAATTATTTTTTTTGCACAACATTGCAAATATTGTAAAATTCTAGAATAGAAATATACATTTCTAATTGAAGCTAGTTAATAAACACATATGAAATTTATTTTTCCAAAAACTAAAGAATACAAGTAAAAAGTCTCTAAGAAACTACTACAAACAATATTATAACAAGTTTAATAAAAAAAGTCGTTTTTTTTATTAAACTTATTTAGTGAGTTGGGGTTTGTCACACCCCAAATTGAACTTACACCAAAATAGTACGAAAACCCGAATTTATTTCACCGGCTCTGTCTCACCCCGGTACTGACGATCAACTGACTGAAAGCTACCTAAGCGGTGGCCGATACCCGACTCCTCCTAACAGCGCAGCAAACCTTTGAAATTTTAATGGGGTTTGACAAACCCCGGCTCACCAGTTACGGGTTAAATGATAGATGTAAATAAGTAAGTTATAAAGCTAATAGTATATTACATAACAAGTGTCGAAAGTGATATATTTCACACGAGTGGGAATGTTGTCGCACAAGGCGATAGCCGAGTTAGTTTTTTTATATCATTAATTTAAACACAGACAAGATAAACTGTCAAAAGCTTAGACGTAAATCAATGTCAATGCCATAAATCCAAATAAATAAATTATCTTTAATTGTATGTAAAAACATGTAATTTAGTATTTTTATTTTAGTTTCCTTACAAAAGTGTATGCACTGTAATTCCTTTAATTAAGTTTTTCAAATTGCGTAAAAACACCTTATCACTAATCAAAACTTACAGTCCTAAATAAATTAAATTAAATTTCAACTCTTACTTAATGGCAATTTCATTTTTATTTTACCATATATAAGCCTTTTTCTAACAAGGTATGATTTATTTACTGTTACTGCTTTGTTTATGGCGTTGCTGCAAGGCAATTAGCCAGCTCTATGTGGTGGGAAAATCTGGATTGTCGAGCTTTCCGGTCCCAGAAATTCCGGTTTAAAATATTCAAATATTTAAATCAACAACAGCAATGAATGCATAAATTGTGACTGTCAAGCCAGCGGCTGCTACTGTTATCGCGCATAACCGTCACTTTCACTACTGACGTTTTTCCGCAAGGCATGCGCACCTCCTCGACCATACGAAGACACCATGTGTTCAACACCAAAACGTAAAAACTTCAGGCTTTAGGAATCTTCACTCACAGCGCTTAGCCCCAAAAGAAAGAAGCCCCAATTTAGCGTGAATCTTTTCTCGATCCCCAAGGGTACAGCCACACTCGTACGATGCCTTCAATCGCCTACCCGGGAAGTCTATGTAGACATCTACGTAAACGTGAACCGCACTACTCGAAGACCGCGGAAAGAGTGATGATTTATTTAGAAAAAAAATCGCCTGGCATTTTGTGGTTAGGTTAAAATTTTACAAAGCGAGAGCCCTACTCTGGCATTCGAAACTTTAGACACTTCTATTGTTTAATGGGTTGCCTATTATTATTAAAAGCATTTGCTAAAAATAATTCTATTTTAAAATTGATTAGCCATTTTGAAAGTTTTTAAATACGATGCTAAAATACGTGAATAGCAAAATAATTTTAAAAGCTTTTAGATAAAACTGATACCTTTCCATTAATAATAAAATATGTTATAAAGAGTTAACGTCAAAAAAATTTAACAAAGCTTCTGAATCCCCTTATCATGTTACACTTTACCAAAAGTGTCAGGATAACTTTTTATCATTTTTAAAAGTCTCAGAGGGATAAACTTTGGCCAAAAGTTAAAAAAGTAAACACATTTTTAGCAGTAATATTTTAAAAGGATTTTAAAACCTCTTCAATGTAATACATACTTTTAGTATAATCTTATAAAATAAAATATGTTTTCAGAAAATTTGAATTTATTTGTTTTTACTTTTATAAATTTTTTAACTTAATATTTCTTATAAGGATAATATTTAAAAAATTTCTTTCAGGTTTTTTTATGATTTTTTTTTGTATCTTGTAAAGTTAAAAATGCGTAATATTTTAGGGGGTGATTTCTTGTTTAAAATAAAGGGTAGTTTGCTTTATAAACATAGGGTCAAAAGTTAGCCATTAGGAAGATATCGCGGTACAAACATGGCTAAAAACTACCGCTTTTATCTTTTACCCTAAAAACAAAAACCGAATAGTTTTTCTCAAGATGGCCTCCAGCCGCCATATTGAAATTTTTATTTGTAAATGTCACTCTAAAATGGAGTATTTATGAACTTATTTCATATTTTAAAGTTTTAATTTTTAAATCTTTTCGTTTGAAAAATAAAAGTAAGAGAGACATTAAAGAAATACACTGTATAAACATTGAACAACCATACAACTCAAAGAGCATTATTACGCAAACTATGCAACGTAAATAAAAATAAAAAACCCTTTCGGTATTTGGATCCCTAGATTCCAAAAATACTTTTAAAATTTATAAAAGTTAATTCCTTAGTTTATGTCATAAGAGAAAACAAGAATTAGGAAAAATTTAGAAAAATTTACTTTTACACATAGATCCACTTTTTTATCCACCCTGTATAAAAGTTTTTTAAAACAATTAAAAGTTATTGCTCTTATCCTAAAACGTCAAACAGTAAAATTTAATCGGGCTAAGAGTCGGCCTTATATAGGGTGAGAACGCTAAAATATCGCTTTTTTTGGTACAGACGTTTTCAGATTTACGAGGAATATCAAAAATCTGCCAAAATTGTTTGTCACAAATGATTATCTAATTATTAAAAAATTTTAAAGATTTAAAAATATCTTTTATTTAATAAGTTGTATAACAACAAAATTTCTTTAAAAAGCAACGTCATATTTACCACTCTGTATATAAGAGGTTAGTTTAATACCAAGGCCGCAATGTAAGTAATCATAAAGACTAATAATTGCGTCGTAATTTGCCGAAAACTTTACTACAATATTTTTTTAGTCTTTGAAAAAATTGAGTCTAAAATTGTATCTAAAATTAAAAATATCCCGTTAGAATGTCCAACAGTTTAGTTTCATGGACAATAATTTTTAAACAACCCTCGACTGCTTCGCGGCCTCGAGTTTTTAAATTTAAAATAAAAACATTCGACCACTGCGCGGTCTTGTGTTTTTATTAAATTATTATTCCACATTCAAGAAAATCTGGCTTAAAGAATTGTTGGGTAGTTTAATCGATTTAATTTATAGGTCTTGTGATATATTTTATGATTAAATCACTAATATTTTATATTCACGAATAAATTTTTGTCATCCTTACTGATTGTGTCAAAATTTTTGGAAAGGGTCCATTGTTAATAAAAAAAATGTTTTTGGCATAAATATTAGTTTTTCATAAAATAATCTAGCCGTATTGCACTCGACACAACTTCAATAACTTGATTAAAGTATCCAAATATTTTTCGCATGATTTTTCTTGGCAATTTGTCTAAAAATAATACCTTAAAATACTTCGCGGTCTTGTGTTAATTAAATTTTTGCAATAAAGATACTGCGGAGATTTTATTAACCTGTGGCCTTGTCGTTCAATAAGTTGCACGACAAATTGGATGTGTCTATGAGCAATGTATGCACCTTGTAGCACCGATTGTTTGTAATACTGTCTATACAATCTGTCGTACAATAAGTTGCATACTCTGTGGGCTGTTTTAGATGCTTAATGTGGTAAATGTAGCTTTAGCGGCTTAACAGATATTTACGAGTTGCGGTTCTTTTTACTAACTCAGTATACATAAGCCTAGGTAAAACTTTTGGCTACACTTTAAGTATACTGGTGTGAAAATCAACTGGCCAAGCATAGGGAATTAAAAGCATAGAAAATATTCGAGGTGGGATCGCGTCGCCGTCTGACAAAAGACGGAAGCGGTGTAAGCCAGGAGCCTGATTTTGTTTTGCTCGTATATGCCGGCTCTATGCAGCAGTTAATTCCAAGAGAGTACATAGCAAATTATTTGTAGGGATTCAACGCATGATTTGCCAATGATCGACGGTTTGATTTTCATAAGAGTATAAGCTTTGCAAACACAATTGCGTCTACCAAGAAGTATAACAAAATAATATACCAAATGTTTAAACAAAAATACAAAATAAAAAATATAATAACCATTTTTGCAGTAGAAACAATAAATTTAATTCTTTTTTGATTTAATTTATTTATAAAAATTTTATATGGGAAATAAAACTAAACATATCTTAAAGTACTTACCAAAGCACTGTTTTAATTAGTATGTAGAACCTGAAAAAAATATTTATAATTATTTGTACATGTTTTTTAATTTCACCGTAAAAAAATAATAACTAAAATTGAACAAATTTTATAGAGCCAGTGTCGGAGTGGGTCAACTACTTTGGGCCAGTGGGGGCCACTCACGGAGGTAAGGAAATAAATCCAAAGAAATAAAAAGAATGCGAAAAACGGGTATGCAAATTACCATCTGCAGTATGTAATAAAATAAATTAAATACTAAAAACATTTAAAAAGCCCGAAATTATTGATGTTCTCTAGATTTATTTTTGCAATGAAATGTTTGTTTGTTCTTGCAGTTATATTTTAATTACGATGACCACTTTTTTAATATATTATTCGCGTTTTGTTTGTCTGGTGCTACCGAAATCTATGTAAAAAAGGTTTAGGGGCCAAATACATAAAAAAAATATGGGCGTTGATACAGGTGTTAATAGGGGGCAAATTGTACGAAAAATATTGGAAATCTGTTTAAACTCTTTGGAACACAATTGTTTTTAAACAAAGCGTTGATATGGTTATAGATATACAAGTATAGAATTTAAAATTTTTAAAAATAAAATATTTTTTCTAACGTGAACGAGATGTATTAGATTGGTGATTATGTAGATTTTTTTGCTGGTCACATAGGTTTGTCTACACGCAGAAATTATTTTTTTTAAGGGGGGCAAGAAAGTAACAAAAAACAACATCAACGTGAAAAAATCAAGAGCAAATAAAAGGTCCTTACCTATGAGCATCGTACATAAACAAACTTTATGATTTTTCTCTTTAAAAGGGATGGCAAACACGAGAAAATTATGCTCTACTTACACTTAACAACCCTCACTTTCGCCGAAAAAGCCAATTTAAACCACTCCTGGAGGGGGAACCCCATTGCCGCAACCATTTTTTTCACAAGTATAATCAACATTTATTGTATATAGTAAGTTAACTGTGAGCGATCACTATCAAAATAAAAATTTAAAGACAAAGCTAAAAAATTATGATTGAGTTACTGGACACCCTGTATGTATGTAGGTAATCTGATTAAAATTGATGAAAACTTTGATGTCTATTGGTGCCTAAACGGTGAGGTTTATTAACTTTATTAAAAAGTATCTTATTTTTAAGTTTTTGATTGTCTATAAAATGGCGCCCCCAGCTTTGCGATATCTGTCAAAATAAAAAAGTTATAATGTAAATAAATTTTAAGTTTTAGGTAAAGTGCCATCTGGCGGTATTTAAAAAAGTACTTTTATTTTAAAATTTTATAATCTGCAAAGCTCGATTTATGTGCCAAATATCCACTGGATTGGTTAAAAAATAAATGCAAAATGACAAAAAAACCAAAATAAAAATTGAACTTTGACGGCTTGTAACTCGAAAACGAATGACATTCTGAAAAAAATATATGAAGCTCTACCCTTATTTTGTCAAGTGGAATCACCTTCTTAAGTTTCGTGATCAATTTTTGAATTACCCTGTATATACATTAGGCTTTATTTGAAGTTAATAGGTTCAAAAGTTTTATGTTAATCCCCTTACTGCATACATACTGTCAGCACAAAACGTCTTTATACACCAATTTAAGCACTCTTTACTTTGTTTGTATTTTTTGTAATATAATTAGTCAGATATTTAAATTTACAGAAAAAAAAATAAAGAAGTAAATATTTAAAGCTGTATCGTTCTTTTTTATAGGTATATGTGGTTACATACAAAGTAAATGGTGTTGGAAATGGTGTACGGAGGCTTTCTGTGCTGAATGTATACTTCAATATAAAAATTTAATTTTAAGTCTAACTCCCAACTATTTTTCTACTCGGGAGCCATTTTAAACTTTTGCTTGGTGGGCCAAATGATCCCCTGTTCCACACTGTATAAAGCTTTTAAATTCGTTTATCATTTTACCTTCAAAAGCGTATCGGGCTAATAATTTTTTATTTCATAAATAACTTTAAACTTTTACGTTTTTCAGACAAAAGTAGTTTCTAACTTTATTGCAAGTTGTGAAACTATAAATTGTGTTAAGTTGAGGACCGTGAACGCCTTTTTATAATATCGGTTTATAGGCGAATAATGTAGGTCCTTTAAAATTTCGATAAATTACCTTGAAAAAGAATAAAATGTTTTGGAACAAATAAAAAAACTATTAAATAATTTACCAGTTTAAAGTTTATAAAATTTAATAAATTATTACAAGATTCTTACCCGATGTGGATAAACTTGGTAAAAAGTTAAAAAACAATCATTGACTTTTAATTAAAAAAACATTTAAATAATATTTTTAGTTGGGAAAAACTGTAAAAAAAATATTTCATATTAAATATCAAATTTTTCCCAACTAAAAATATTATTTAAATATATATATATATATATAATAAGAAAGTAATTTTCTTGAGCCTTAGAATAATTTAATAAGAGTTTTAAATTCTTGGGCATAGAGGCTCCTAAATGACAAAAGAAAGAAAACAAATACATAACCTGGTAGAAACGACTACTTGGCTGGTTACTTTAAAATTACGGAGTCTCAAATAAATGGATGACCTCGGGTCGTAATGAAGACGGTGACACGTGTTTCATCCTTGTTGGGAATCATCACGACCGCTGTACATTGCCGACAACTTGGCTATGTTTTCCAGACGCTAAACATAATTCTTGTCGGAACAAGGAAGTGAGTTCAGCGGCCAGAACCATCTCGCCAAGCAATTTCAAAACAACCAGCCAGAGCATTCGTTAGGTTAAAACGGTAAAAGAGGGTGCCATATACACCTAGATGGCACCCTCTTTTACCGTTTTAACCTAACGAATGCTCTGGCTGGTTGTTTTGAAATTGCTTGGCGAGATGGCTCTGGCCGCTGAACTTACTTCCTTGTTCCGACAAGAATTATGTTTAGCGTCTAGAAAACATAGCCAAGTTGTCGGCAATGTACAGCGGTCGTGATGATTCCCAACAAGGATGAAACACGTGTCACCGTCTTCATTGCGACCCGGGGTCATCCATTTATTTGGAGACTCCGTAATTTTAAAGTAACCAGCCAAGTAGTCGTTTCTACCAGGTTATGTATTTGTTTTCTTTTCTTTGTCATTTAGGAGCCTCTATGCCCAAGAATTTAAAACTCTTATTAAATATATATATATATATATATATATATATATATATATATATATATATTACAAAAAAACATGTTAAAATGTTTGTAAATAGAGTTTAAAAAATATGCAAGTTTGTCCAGAAAATTTAAATCACATTCTGACTAACACAAAATGGTAAAATTTTAGCATTTAAATTAAATTTAAAATTTAATTTATTGTGTACAAAAAAGTAGCTAAAAATAGTATAAAATTAAAATAATATCATAAAACGCATTCCCGGACAAACGTTTACATATTTTCAAATGTTGAATCTGCCGTTAATGTTTCTTACAATATTCGGTAACACCCTGTATAAACAAAAAGTTTTACGCTATTTAACTAATTTTACCGTATAGCCTGTTTTTTTTGAAAAAATAATAAGAATTCTTTAAAATTTTTACAGGTGGTAACGTAATTTTTAGCTCAAGAAAAACCGCAGCTAAAAATAGACATCGACGTTTCGGACCTTCTTAAACCATCCAACGGTCTGGAAGACTGCAGTTATATGCCCTGTATATGCCAAAAGTAAGTGCTCCTGAATCATTAGGTGATCTAAGATCGATAAGCCTTCTGCCGGTGTTAAGTAAGGTGCTGGAGAGGGCAGTGTATCTGCAGTTATTTTCATATGCAATTGATTGTGGGCTGTTACCAACTAGCCAATATGGATTTCGTCCTGGGCATGGTACAGCTACTGTATTGCTGCATGTTAATGATCTTATTTGTAGTGCTTTAGACAACAATATGGCTACATCTGTGGTACTACTTGATTTTTCGAGGGCGTTTGATTGTGTTGACCACAAGTTGCTTTGTGCAAAACTCCATTATTTTGGTCTGAGTGATCAAGCGCTCTCGTTCTTTCAGAGTTATTTGCAGGACAGACGTCAGTTTGTTAGATTACATAAGGAAATGTCGGATATCAGAGACGTGACCTCGAGTGTGCAGCAAGGCTCCATTTTGGGGCCACTTCTTTTTTACTATATACATTTGACATGAGTAATGTGACGGAATTTTCCAAAACACAATCTTATGCTGACGATACTCAATTAATATACACTTTTGATCCAAATGATTACAATGAAATTGAGGCAAATGTCAATTCGGATTTGCAAAGAATTTTGAATTATAGCAATAAACATAATCTTAAATTAAACTCGAAAAAACCCAGGTCTTACTTTTTGCACCTGTTGGATGCACTGAATTTTTGAAGAATTATCTTAACTTTTATATTGATGGTCAACGTCTCTGCTTTTCCGAAACTGCCAGGAACCTAGGAGTAAACTACGATGTCAAACTTAGATTTAGTCAGCATATTTTAAACTTAAGTAAAAAGTCGTATATGGCTTTAAAGATGCTGTAGGCAAATAAACATATCCTTAATTTTAAAGTTAGAAAAACTCTGTAAAGCATACATAATGTCAACAATTTCTTACTGTATTACAGTATATTACCCTTGTTTAACGTAACAAGAAAAACAGCGTCTTCAAAAATTCAAAACAATTGTTGTCGATTTATCTTTGGTCTAAAAAATATGACCATGAAAAAAATTAAAGAACTGAGATGGTTAAAAATAGGTTCTTATTTCAATATCTCTTACTAGCATTTACCTATAAGTTATTGCTGACATCTGTCCCAATTAATTTAAGATCTAGGCTAATTTTTAGAAGTGAGGCTCATCATGTTAGCGTTAGAGTAAATTCTCTTACCATTCCACAGCATACTACGGCTCTTTTTCAGCGATGTTTTACATACAATGCCGTCAGATTATATAATGAATTTACAATGTGTTTTAGTTGTAACACATTGGCCACTTTTCGTAGTAAAGATAAAAATGTACTATTGGATATTTCTTGTCATTTATCCTGTTTTATTGTATGGCGTTTTGTATAAAGTGATCTCGCTCTTCTTACCTGCTGTACGTTTGTTTACATTCTTTTATAAGCGGGTGTTTGCGGAAACATTGACGACATTGCAATTTGTGATCGCAATAATAAACAAATTTTTATTTAGTGTTTTATGGAAATAATATATCCGTTTATGTTATGTTGCTATATTGTATTTTGTTTAAACTTTAACGAGGTTTGAGCTCACTTATTAATTTTTTCATTAAAGTCATTTAATATAAAACACCACTTAATTTCAACTTTTGCTAATTCAAAGGGATTAATAATATGATATTAAATTATATATTATTCCGCTAGCTCTCTCCTTTCTATACGCAAATCTTTTCGCTGTTTTTTCCACACTATAATTTTTATACAAAATATAAAAGAGCTAGATACATTTTAATTAAGCAAAAGATAAACTATTAAAATCTGAAAATTTATTGGACTTGAACTGATTAAAATCTGAGTAAATATGCCAAATAAATAAAACATAAGCACAAAAAAACAAATGAAATTTAAGAAATAACAAGTGCGTTTTTCTATAAAGGGTGCATTTTTCCCCAAGAACCCAACGTTTTCAGGTCCATTAGTCTATTATTTTTCCACTGCCGAAGATTACGAACTATTTAGAAAGAACGATACAAGCATACGAGTAAGAACAAGAAATAAAAAGGCATTTTTTTCCTGTCTATTTCTTCCTTCTATCGAATTACAGAGTGCGGGAGCTGTTTTTTTTATCATTTTAATGTACCCCATTTCTATTTTTAAAATTAAAACACCGTTTTAGTATAAAATAACGTCATCTGACGGTAATAAAAATGTTAAAAACTAGTTAATTTCTAAACGGAAATAAAGTTAGGGAACTAGGCACACTATAAACTCCTAATAGAATTACCATTAGTGACAAAGAGTTAACTTCAATTTTGTAGTTTCCAAACTCTATTAATTTTTGTCACTAACTTTAAAAGCAAAAATTAAACTCTGCCTAGTAAGTAGTAAGTCTAAACTTAATTTTATCGATATTTTCATTGTGGTAAAAACTTTTTAATAAAATAACTATTTATAAAATTTTACCATAATAAATTAAAATTGAGGTAAAAGATCAAATTAACAGATTGTGCAGAAAGAATTTTGTTGAAATTTATGCAATAAAATTTTATAACAAAATCTTGACGCGACTTCTTGGCAAATAAATTTCAACTTTTTAAAGTAAAGTAAATTTTGCATCTTTGTCTAGGTATGAAACTAATAACTACAGTGCAAAATTTATGCTTAAAAAATATCCTAACTTTTAGGAAAAATAAAGTTAAAATGGTTTAGGTGGTTTCCTACAACAATTCTTTGATTGGCCTATTTCCGTTTTAACTCACGTTATACAGGGTGATTCAAAAATCGATCACGAAACTAAAGGGGTGGTTCTACTGGACAAAATAAGGGTAAAGCTTTTCATATAATTTTTTTCAAAATGTCATTCGTTTTGAGTTACAAGCCGTCAAATTTTAATTTTTATTATGGTTTTTCCGCCATATTGCATTTATTTTTTAACCAATCCAGTTGATATTTGGCACACAAGTCGAGCTTTGCAGATTCTAAAATTTTAGAACAAAGTACTTTTTAAATGCCGCCAGACTTTACCTAAAACTTAAAATGTATTTACATTAAACCTTTTTTTTCGACAGATATCGCAAAGCTGGGAACGTCATTTTATAAACAATTAAAAACTGAAAAAATAAGGTACTCTTTATTAAAGTCGATAAACCTCACCGTTTAGGCACCAATAGATATCAAGTTTTCATCAATTTCAATTAAATTACCTACATACATACAGGGTGTCCAGTAACTCAACCGACAAACTTTACGGGACGATTCTACAATAGAAAATAAGAAAAAAACTTTATAATAAACATATGTCCTAAACGCCTTAGTTTGTGAACTACGGTGTGTTAAATATTTATTTATTTTTTTATTTTTAACACCTCGTAGTTCAAAAACTAAGACGTGTAAGACATATGTTTATATAAAGTTTTTTCTTATTTTTGTTGTAGAATCGTTTGGTTAAGTTTTTCGGTTAAGTTACTGGAGATCCTGTATGTATGTAGATAATTTGATTGAAATTGACTTAAATAAAGAGTACCTTATTTTTTTAGTTTTTAATTGTCTATAAAATGGCGCCCCAGCTTTGCGATATCTGTCAAAATAAAAAAGTTATGATGTTAATAAATTTTAAGTTTTAGGTAAAGTGCCCTCTGCCGGTATTTAAAAAATGAACTTAAAATTTTAGAATCTGAAAAAAGCTCGATTTGTGTGCCAAATATCAACTCGATTGGTTAAAAAATAAGTGCAATATGGCGAAAAACCAAAATAAAAATTTAACTTTGACTGCTTGTAACTCGAAAACGAATGACATAAAAAAGAAATATATGAAGCTCTACCATTATTTTGTCAATTTGAATCACTCCCTTAAGTTTCGTGATCGATTTTTGAATCACCCTGTATATAATTTAATACGATTTGAACGATTTTCACAAGCCGAAATAATAAAAATATTTTTTTAACTTACTTAGAAGCTATAGCCGCTTAACGCCCCGATGGTAAGGTATACATTATATAACATTTTTTCTTCTTATCGTCTAAGCTTTGCAACCCAATAGGTTTCTATGACGCTCGAGTAACTGCAAATTTAGCATCTTGGGCTCCCCTACTATTAGTGAGTCCTATAATAATCGAATAATTACATAATAATACATATTTTAGAAATTTACGTTCAAACCAATTCATTTATTATTTTTATTTACCCTTAAAACTTATCAAGAACTCTTCTGTACCCCAAAAACTTTATTTAAGAAAGTTGATATCATAAATTACTTAGATACGAGATTCTCTAATGTTCGCAAAACAAAAAGTTACTTGAGGATTTTTTTATTATTTTTATTTTACATGGCTAAAATACTTAAAAGATAAAAATGCAGTTGTCTATTGTTTAAAAGTATAAATACTTTCTAAGGTACAACAAATAAAAAGAAGTTTTACATAACTAATTTAAAAACTGTAAAGCATAAAGCTTTAATAATAAAATAGTTTTAAAATTCCTAACCAATATCTAGTAAATTTGTATATTGGAAAACTAAGTTATTTAATAAATAGATTTACAAAGTTTTCTTACTTTCATTTCTAGTTTCATAACTTTGTCGGTCTGGAAAGCGCCGCTCACTTAAGAAGACTTGAATATTGTGATAAGTCAGTAACATATAGTACAGGTGCGAATATATTTCTTGTGTAAATAGAGTTTGGACTCTCTGTATATTATAGACATTGTCGACGTAACTTCGCCTTTATAAGAAAAACTTTTTTTTACATAATAATTTAACAAAAAAAAAAACGTTTTTTTTTTAGTTATGCATGGTCAAAAAACTAAAAGGCAACCATCAAAAATCAAATTATATCAGTCATCTACGGATGTTTGGACAAAAAATGTAATTTTGCTTCAGAATAAAGAACCTATAATTTTGCTAAATCAAAGATTGTTTTTATGTTGGGTTTAATCTTTAGTCCTCTGCACATATTTATTTTTTATTTGGTAGAATTTAAAATGTCTCAGGACTTATAATAAATATTAGATAAAAAATTATTTGGTTTAGTTTACTTAAAAATGTTTTATTTTATAGCGAATCATATCTTAATTACTGGGCGGCCTTGTCCACCGTAGGTGAGCGGCGGAATCCAACCTATCAAGTATCTCCGCTCATTTAAAGTCTGTATAACGTAAAACTTTTTTACTGAAGTCGTTTACATACCCAGAAATTGCTCTAATATAAATATATTTTTCCACAACCGTTAAAAAAGTGCCGGTTTTTAATCGTTAACATGAAGTTAAAGTACTCAATTCTAGTACACTACATATAGTGTTAAAATAAGTTACTTTTTAACACTTCGAAGCTTTTTTACACTTTGAATTAGTGTTTTGTTTCAATGCCTACTACAATCAATTGGATGGTCTTTTGTTAGGTACACGCCTGGAAAGAATGGGACCGCTTAAGTCCTGGTCCTGGGTATACGAGCTGACCCTGTTCAGCCCTGATTGACCCCTATGAACTTGCCGGTCGCCTGAAACAAAATAAAAGAAAACCCCCCAAAAAACCCAAAAAATTCTGCCACCGTTGTCAAGTTAAAAATGAACTTAAAAAGTAAAAATAAAAATTAACTAATATTTAAATTAGAAATGGTTAAATTTTGTGCTTTTAGAATCTCAAACTGAAAATAGTCTGACATATGTGTCATCAGTGACATAAGTAACTGGTGTATTTATTATTTGTAAGACAAAAAAGGTAATGAGTTAATTGATTTTTAGCTTTCCTGAAGATACTTCAGTATCGAGCAAAGGCAACCAAGTGTTATTTAAATTAACTGAAATTGATGCCACACAATTAATTATCTTTATTTAATAATATATACGCACTTTCTTTGATTTTGCGTTTTTTTAGAACAAGTTTCCTTTGCTAAAATACTAAAAGCATCCCAGTTTATTCTGTGATTGTTATCAAATGCGTGTTGGCAGATTTTTGATTTATGAAATTCTGTGTTTTAATGTATGATCTGTGTTCTTTTATGCGTTTGGCTAATGGTCTACAAGTTTCACCTATATAAAACTTATTGCATTCGCAAGGTATTTTATAAATAACATTTTTGTATTTTCATTTAAGTTGTATGGTTTTGTTTTTGTTAATTGAGATCTAATGGTGTTTTGTGTTTTCCAGGCGTGTACCTAACAAAAGACCATCCAATAAATGAATCCGCCTAACCAATATAGAGCATATCTTCTACTACAATCAACTTAAATATCAATGTATGCAATGTAACACTAAATGCAACATCAACTGAACCAAACGGTCAAGCTACTTTTAATTTCGTCATTATTTCTTTTATTTCATGTGGCACTAGTTTTAAAATTTGACAGTTTGCAAATAAATTTAATAGAAATTAATAAAAATTAATAGTAATAATGAATTTAGATGACTAAGAAATTGAAAAGGAATTTATACTGTTCTGGTATTATTTCTACCAAAAGTAAGTACATACAATTTTTAAAATTTAAATAATAAATGCATAGCTATAAAGAGGATAATTATTAAAAAAAAATAAGGAGGCTATGATTTTTTGTTGCAATACAATGACTGTGCTGCAAAAATTAAAATTAGGAAGTTTGGATAAATAAAGCATGTATAAGATAGTAATTTGATAAATTTTTAAACGGTCGTAGAATGTAACACATGCATAAAGTGTCTGTTTTTACCCATGGGATTGCCGCACTTGCTTAACGGCTCGTGCTGTCAAACTACCCATTCGTAAAAAAAAGAATAACTTTATGCACTTGTACATAAATTACTATTGAGAAATTAATGCAGTTTTTAATGAAACCCTTTCTGCTTATTCACATTTCCGGAACTGAAAAACCGGACGACGGACCGACGCTATCAAAGTGTATGGAGTCTTATGAGACCTTTCACACGTTGAGAACCCGGAAAGTTGGCTCAACGTGTGAAAGGTCTCATAAGACACTTCGATGGCGTCAGTCCGTCGTGACGGACACATTAGTGAAATCCGGGCGACGGACCGACGCTATCGAAGTGTATGGAGTCTTATGAGACCTTTCACGTTGAGAACCAGAAAGTCGGCAAACTGAAAAGCTTCGTAGATATAATTTTTTATCACTCTGTCCGGCGAGTCCGGCTCAGTGTGAAACGAGGGTTTATGTTAATTACAACTTCGGTGGGCGGGGCTTCCCGGACCTCCACTATATGGCTAACTATTTTTAATTGTTGGGAAAAAAGGTTAAAATGATTAAAATACAAAATAGAAAAACATAATGATGTAGATTACCAACGGATCGGAAATTAGTATATTATGGGACAAGCATGGAATGTTACTCATTTGTAATTTTTTTGTGTATTAGTTAATTTCACGTACCTACTAATTGAATTTTATACTAATATGTGACTTAAAAGTAATGTCCTTGCCTAAAGAATCATATAAAGAAAACGAGGCCCTAAAAAATACATACAAATAATCTTATTTATGCAGATTTAAAGCACCCTATGACAGCCGACTAGCCGTGGGTAACGAGCGTGGGTAATGACCGTGGCTAATAAGCGATATTACCTGTTTAAAATCACATTAATAATAAATACATTCTTAAACAGTCGTGAAACAATATTTTTGATTATTACCAACAATTTTACCTATTGTACAGGGTATAGGCTAAACGGTAAGAGATACAAAAAACCTAATGTACCTGTCCCGTTCTCTTTTTGATGTTTAGTTCAATGGCGTAATTAAATCCACGCTAACTAGATTGGCTTGGAAGATACAGGGTGATTCTGAAAATTCGTCAATTTTTATGTCTTATTACTCAGACATTTATGAAGATAGAAAGAAACTTTAAATACAAGAGTTTTATAACTTTTTACGTAGAATCCAGTGGCCTACATAAAATAAATATAAACGTTTTAATTTTTTAGATATTACCATAACATGCATTTTTTTAAATGGAACACCCTGCATCTAAGTATCTCAAAAATTGCATTTTTCTTGCGACTACAACAAAATATAACACATACTATTTTGTTTTGCCCAAATTAGGTAAAACACCGAAAACCCCATTTTTTTAGGTGGCCATGGAATGATTTTGTTTTGGTTTGTTTACATGTCCTAAAATCAAATGACAATAAGCTATTAGTAGGTATTCATTTTTATAGTCCGTATGTGAATATAATAAAACAAAAAGATTTTAAATGAATATTTTTCAAAACTATAAGAAATTAAACATGTTTGAGTGCTACATTGAAAGTAATAAAGATAAAAACACAGCTTTAGACTTATATTTTGACCGTTATCCAGAGCGACGACAGCCAGACAAAAGAATATTTCAAAGATTGTACCATAATTTAAGCGAATATGGATCATTTGAAAAACCAAGGACTAATATTTACAATAAGGAAAATAGGGAAAGGGATGAGGTAAACACGATAGCTTGTGTTACTGCTGAACCGACGGTATCTAGCCGTAATATTGAGAAAGATATTGGTATAAGTAAATCTAAAGTGTTAGAAACATTAAAAAGCATAAATATAAACCATATAAAATAAGAAAAGTTCATAACTTACATCCCGGAGATGAAGAACGGTGCTTAGAATTTTGTCATTGGTATATGCATCAGATTAATATGAATCCCAATTTTTTCAAAATATAATGGAGTGATGAGGCTTTCGTATCCAGCGAAGGGATTTTTAATCGACAAAATAATCGATACTGGTCAAACACAAATCCACATGAGATGGTAGCGGGGATACAAGAAGGACGGTTTGGGTTTCATGCATGGGTGGCACTGTATCAAAACAGAGTATTAAACTACAGGATTTTCTATAACAATTTAAATGCTGGCGGATATATATACAAATTTTGGAAGAAGGTATAATTGCCGAGTTGGATAACATGCCACTAGCTGTAAGAAATAATATATATTTTCAACAAGACGGTGCTCCCATAATTCAATCCATGGCCAACTAAAAATAATGTGTTTTTTGGTGTTTCTGCTGCTTTGGGCAAAGCAAAATAGTATATGTTATATATTGTTGTAATCGTAAGAAAAAAATCATTTTTTTGTGATACTTAGATACAGGGTGTTCAATTTAAAAAATGCATGTTGTGGTAATTTCTCAAAAATTAAAACATTCATATTTATTTTAAGTACGCCACTGGATACTACGTAAAAAGATATAAAACTTTTGTATTTAAAGTTTCTTTCTATCTCCATAAAAGTCCCAGTAATAAGACATAATAAAAATCGACATTTTTTGAGAATCACCCTGTATCTTCCAAATCAATCAAGTTAGCGTGGATCTGATTGCGCCAATAAACTAAACATCAAAAAAGAGAACGGGACACGTATATTAGTTTTTGTATCTCTCACCGTTTAGCCTATACCCTGCAATACCAACCAAAAAAAACCACCCTGTAGTTATATTTGCGAAAATATATTTAAAATTTAAAACAAAAAGTTTTGCTTAACAAAGTATCTCATTAGGAAAATGTAATTTTAACCCTACACGAGGCTTCTCGCACGAGATAAAGGAATTTCAAAGCTTTCGCAAAGTCTACAAAAACTTTTCTAAAATGTAAAAGTAGATGATACCAACAAAATGACGAAAATGAAAAGAAGCTTTATTTTATTAAGAAGTTTTAAAGTAGAAAAAATTACCAGATTGATTTAAAGAAAACTCGTGTCTATTTTATATTAATTTAAGGGGTTTGTATATTAGTCTAGATTCTAAAAAAAGAAGTTTAGCCATCTGTTTATTAGATAATAGTTATGTTTTAGGTTTTGTACTATACCGTAAAACGTCTTAAACAGGGTGTTACTAAAGAAATGCAAAAAAATTTTTGAAAGGTTATTTTTCACCAAAAAATAAGAAAAAACTTCATAGGAACATATTATGTCCTATAAACGTCTTGGTTCTTAAACTACGAAGTGATAAAATGTTTTTAAAAATATTGTTTTTTTTATACTAACTTTAATACCCATTCATATATTTTTAAAAATTTTGGGAGACGCATCCTTTGCAGTGGAAGACATGTTTTGGCATACAAGAAAAAAAATTTGTACCAGTGTCGTCCATTAGGGGTTTAAGGTAAATATTTTTACGAAAAAACTAGTACGCCAATGCATTTTTCTAAAATAAAAATCTTTTAAATGACCATTAATTTTAGAACAAATTTTATTTTTTGACTTTTTTTGTTTGACGTACACAACCATTTTTTGACAAACAAAAAAGCTACAATTTAGTTATAAATAATATCTTTTCTTATTTTTAATGTTTTCAAAATTATTTCGAGAAAAGGGATGAAAAATAGCAAATTGTGAACATATGCTTTTCACTTTAAGCTATATTTTTTTTAAATAAGGCATTTTGTGTATTATTGGGGGGGATATATAGGGGTTGTTTTCGTTAAGTTTTTGTAGAAAAATTTAGGTACCAATCACTGATCTCGATGGATTGCCAATGTTATAACTTGCGCGAAACAAAAGTTACATTTCATGGGCGAAAAAACCTGTTTGTGCGCAAGCAAGTTGAGGAAAATGCAACTGGCGCCAAACAAACTATCGGCATTAACGAAAAGAACTTGTCGACGGCGTTCTGGTTTTCTGTTCGAAGTACGGTAGCTAATGTTTGTGGTGCCGGTGTTTGTATTTTGCCACGGCTTTTAAGTGCGCATGTTCGTCCACCCATTAATTCGTTTACTCAGAGACAAGAATGAGACGAGCAACTAAATGTAAATAAATTATCCGAGAGAGAGATAGCTGCTGGGCCTTCCTTGTCTGTCTTCAAGGAAGGTAAACGCAGATGGCGCGTGAGTCGACTTTATCGTTTGCCCACCAAATTCAAATTATATAGCTGTGCTATTTTTGCCCTTAATGTTAGGTACTTGTTTTTGTTTCCTATTAATATAAAATATTGGGGTTTAGTTTAATAATTACACACACCTAATTAAAAATGTCATTTATTTGGTTTTTATAAAGATTTTTTCTTACAGATATCCACGTCAATATTACCCTAAACTATCTGTTGAAAAGCACAAATTTAATATATACACTGTGATCACTAATAAAAGTCAATATTCAAAGGTAAAAAACCACGAAACACACAATAAATCACAGAAAATGTAAACAAACTGTCCAAACAAATCGGCCTTTGAAAAATATCAAACACAAATATCGAATAACATTTCGGCGTGACTGCTGCGGCAACGTTATCTAGTTAAAAATATTCGGTTCATGGTATATTTTCTTTTTCTTAATTAGATGCGGGCCAAAAAAGGACATTAAAGTTTACATGCAGAAATTGTAAACAACTTGGCAACCAGGGCAAAGCGATGATTGCTCCATCTACGATAGCCTGCCATGATGAAAGACAAAGACATATTTATTAGAACTTGAGTTAAATCAGAAAGAGATAAATATAATGGACAAATTATTAGGACCAGTTACTCGTCTCATTGTTGTCTCTGGTTTACTGCGCGAGGTCGTAAAAATCCGAAAAATGCTTCTTGCCACTGCGAATCTAAATGTAGATTATCTATGGTACCGACCTTGTCTTTATTATAGCTCACTCAGTTTTATACTAAAGACTAATTTTTTTTTAAGTCTTATTATGTTTTCTAAATTAAAGAAGTTTTTTTAAAAAATGCAATTTTTGTTTTTTCTTTAACGAAATGTTTGATCAAAAGTTATGCTCCATCAAAATGGGTGAAAATAAATGTATATTTCTTAAGCACTTTTACATAAACTTTTTCTCAGGAATATTTTACTTATGAAGCAATAGGCGTAAAGTTTATAAAAATGTATAATAAATTGTCTGGAAATGTCACATTATTCAAAATAAGTTAAAAACACAAATCTAAATGCTTAAACTTTAGGGACAATATAATCTAACATAAGATATGATAAAGCACAAAAGAATGACAAATTTGGGCGAAAACATAAGAATAACTTATTTGTTAGCTAGCAAACTGTAAGAAAGTTTGTGAAACTTTTATTTGAAGCATATATTTTATCAAATAAAAGGTAAAACTTTTAATTGCCTTTCAATACCAAATGGGATTTTATTTAATATTTGGTGATATTATGTCAGACTTCTTTATTTATATACAGTTACCGGAAAGAAGGTAGCAACATATGAGATGTTTCTTCTATTAAAAGAAAAAAAAATTCTGACAATTGCCTCCGTTTCTATGTACAGGGTGGTGCTACCTCCCCTTCACCACCCATACTTTACAAATATAAATTTATATCAGTTGGGCCAACTTCACTGAGACTGGGCTAGTATATTAGCCCAGAATATGGTTTGTCAACCACCCAGAAATTTATTTAGGTAATAGTTTGATATAGCGGTTTTCGCTATTATAGGATATTTTCGAAAAATTCTTTTTCAGGGCGTTTCTATAGGTCAATTATGACACAAATCTGTGTGCGCGTTTTCCAAAATCCATTTCTATAATTTATTATTAATAAAAACATATTTACGGGACGGTGGAGTGAGCAGGGGTGCTGGGTGGGGACAAAACAGTATAAATCCAACGTCAAACACAAGAAAACATTAATACACTGCATTGGGGCACACAAAAAATGGAATTAAATTTTTCACACACATTAAAGTTCCAAGTTTCATTAAAATCGGTTTAGTGGTTTTGAGGTCATTTGAAAAAAATTGAAAAAAAAATTGAAACTTTAACACCCTGTGTATCTGAAACCATGCGTTACCGGACCCATGTGCATAAATTGTTTTTATTTATTATTTTTTAGTAAAGAATTACCCCACCATCGATGGTCCATGTTTTTTGAAACACCCTGTATAGCTGGATCTTGTACTATGTATACATTTAATAGCTTTTTATGTATCAAGGGCGTTAATTGGACTATAATGCCCTGAAGGTCAAAAGATTTCGACCTGATGGGCATTATAGTCCAGTAAAGCCCGTGGTGCACACTAATGCTTTATGTTTTAGCCAAAACAGAGTTTTTCAATTACTAATTACATTATTTATTCGCAATATAAAAAATAAGTTGCACCTGTACCTGTATACGTAAGTAGATAATGACTGGTGTTAAGTTTGACTTTGATGTTTCTATCATTTAGTCAGTTGGCATTTTTATTTAACGATTTGCTCAAAATGGAAGAAATTCCACAAAATATAAGAGAAGAGGCCATAAACGCGACCGAAAATCTTTTGCCAGTTAAATCAAGGCAACAGTATGATCGGGAGTATGGCATATTTGGTATTTGGAAAAATGCGAACGCAATTCTTCAAATAACCGAATCCGTTTTAATGGCATATTTTCAGGAACTGGTAAGTTATTGATTTTTATTTTAATACATATGTTTAACAAACTTTATTATTTTTAGTCGAAAAAATACAGTACGAACTCTCTCTGGACCAAATATTCCACCCTAAGGTCTACGTTGATGGTCTATGAAAATATAGACATTTCGCATAACCATCGTCTCATATCTTTTTAAAAGTTAAGTCGAAAGGATACGTCCCGAAGAAGTCTAAAGTTTTGGAAGGAGAACAAATATTAAAATTTATTAATGGACTGTTCTTCTATACAAAATAGCGTCAGTCACAAAAAACACCGACCATTCTATAGTGGGATTAGCTACATTTTCCGGGACATTTCAAAATTGTAATTTTTATTTTGGAAATAAAGTTTAATTTTTAGTATTGTTTAAAGAAAAAATATTTTTGTATAAACTTGATCTTTATTGTGAGAGAAATAAAATTGGATAAGCAATAAAATTTTCATATTAGCGCGGTGTGATAACAGGTATTATTGCTACCATAACATATTCTGTTTCTAAGGTATTACAGATCAATAATAGGTGGGTAAAACATAAATGTATTAACGATCCTTAAAAAAAATCTCGTCTTATTTCTTCTTTTTACTTTCTTCAGGTTTAGCATTGAAGTTAGTGTCAACTCTTATTGGTGGTAATGCTTGTAAACTTGCTTGCGATCCCCGTTTAGTTGGCACTGGAACTTCTGTCCGCATATTTTTTGAAATAAAGTTGATTTTTTCTTTACAGGTGTTTTTTTACGGCTTAGCAAGGCACTTTTATCATATTCTTTTTCGTCTTCAGATAGCGATTTTAAAGAATCAGTAGTAGTTCTATGTGTGAAAGACGACGGCGGGGAACTTGTCTGAACTGAGCTAAGTAAACTTTTTGGAGTAATTTTTTCTTTACTTTCAGATTTTTCTAAGGTGCTTGATTTAGGACTAAATCTTACCCTGCTGGGACATGGTTGCACATACGTTTCAATCTAAAACAATAATTTTGGAAATTTTTACAAACCGGACGCATCGCCAATTTTATTGAAATTTGGTATACGGGGGTTTTCTCGGCGCTGATTTATGCCAAATTTTATTGAAGAATAAAAATAAATCATTTGTTTCTTAGAAAAATACATACAGGGTCTACGTAAGTTGGCGTCATATTGGAAATTTTTTTATTAATTATTTTATAAAAAAGTTATTTTTTATAAATAGTTTTGCATGGTCCAAAATCTAAAAATACAATCATCAGATATTAATTTGTGTCAGTTATCTACGAGGTTTGGCCAAAAATGTAATTTTTGCTTAAGAGTAAAGTACCTGTATTATTGCTAGTATTGCAAATTGCTATAGAGAAAAGATGTTAAAAATTAGGAATAACTGTTAAAAATGCATTTTTGTTTATTTTCAATAAAAAAAAAATATTATTTTTTTCGTAAAAATCAAGAAAAATTAATTTTGTATATTATATAAATTCATTTGAAACTGTCCTATGACATTTATAATCATGAAATGTAATGCACTAATGTACAAATCTAAATTTTTACTATTATCGCTGAAAAAAATATCAATTTTTTTCTTTTTTGCAAAAGACGAAATTTGATATTTAAAATTATTTTTTTATTTTTAAGCAACTTTTCTTTATATTAATTTTCGATATCAGCAAAAATTCAGGTACTTTATTCCTAAGCAAATATCACATCTTTGGCCAAACCTCGTACATGACTGACAAAATTTGATATCTGATGATTGAGTTTTAGGTTTTGGACCATGCTAAACTTTTTATAATTTTTTTGTAAAAGTAATAATTAAAAGTTTGCTATATGACGCCAACTTACGTAGACGTACTACTTAGTAGTACAGGGTGTCCCACTGGGAACTGCTGCGATTGATTTCTCGCTTTGGATAATTTTGAATTTTAAACATTATAAAGTCAGTGAAAGACATACAGCTAAAATATTTTGACAGCTCTACCAGTTCCGGTTATACCGGAAGTTAATGTAAACTTCCTTATTTAAAATCGAACACCCTATATATTAATTATTTTTTGGATTCTGCGTGAAATTCTAAACATAATTTGTATATAATGTTCTATACCTAAGTCCAACCGTTTTTGACTTATTATAAATTTTATGTCAAAAATGACATTTACAAGCCATTACATAACCATCAATGTCTGGTAAACAAAAGTCTTTAATATTAGTTGGGGTTAAGTTCCTTTCAAAAAAACAAATTTCTTTAATAGACTGTATCGATATTTTTACAATTAATAAATACAGAGTGTTCAAAAATAATCGTTGAAAATCATCACAACAAAAACCTAAAAGTGTTTTTTTAGGGAAACCCCTATCTTTTTTACCTAATCCTATTAGGCATTAAAAATAAGGAGTAAGTTTGTATAAGAATGTCTATTTCAAAAATTTATAGTTTTCAGAAAAATTAATGATTTTATATTTATCTATTCTAACAATGCATTTACTGGTAGGTACGGGGTAGTTGGCTGTGATACCCTAACTCATATTAAAGGATTTTGTTTAAAAAGAAATTGATGGTTATGTAAGGGGTTGCAAACGACATTTTTACATAAAATTTAAAATAAGTCAAAAACGGTTGGACTTAGTATAGAACATTATACATAAATTATGTTTAAAATTTTAAGCAGAATCTAAAAAATAAATAATATATAGGGTGTTCCATTTAAAATAAGGAAGTTAACATTAACTTTCGGTATAACCGCAAGTGGTAGGGCTGTCAAAATATTTTAGTTGTATGTCCCCCACTGACTTTACAATGTTATCAAATTTTTAAAATGTTCCAAAGCTTATTTTTCGAGAAATTGATCGCGGCAGTTCTCGGTGAGACCCCTGTGTATTTATTTACAAAAAAAAAATTAGCTTACGGTTTTAAATATCTCGTCCGGTAAAATCATGCAGTTACAAACCATGCCTGTGCATGTACATTGAACAGTGTGACAACTATCTCTCTTAGTGGTGTTAACTGTTAGATCATCCCCATCATCATCTAAGTCATCTTTAAAATATCTTGATCTAATGGGTACGGCACTGCGAGCCCAAGTATCTTTCGGTGAAGGATCAATAGGTTTATCAGGTGTCCATATGGAATCTCGTATATCTGGAACTGCATAGTGATAGTAAAAGTTTATTGATAAAAATTTTACCAAAGCGTCATATGCACACTGAACAATAAATCTTATTGATTGCTTTTTAATATAGCTATTGTAACATTCTGTCATAACTCTTTCCATGAGCTCTTCTCTAATCGATAAGACTATGTTGTCTGCTTCTTCAGCATCATAAATTTGTTGAAGAACTGGAGAATTAAAATTCATTTTAATTGCGTAAATGTCTTAGAGTTGTCAGATTTCTAATACTAGTATTTTACCTGCACTTTTGACATTTGTTGCCTAATTTTTTTAAAACCGTATTTTTGCGTGAAATTATTTAAAATAATTTTAAATCATTCTACTTTTGCGTCAAAATTATTTCGTATTATCACGTCCCAAAGACTTATTGAAAGTATTTTAAATCTTTCGCAGGGGATGTTTTGAAATGGATTGACAGTTCATATATCAAATTTGTTCTTATGGTGGTTTTTGTTATTACAATAAAATGGAAATATAGAAGAAGCTGATGTAACAGTATAGCATCCATAAAAAAATTACGATAATTGTTTACAAGCCGTACTCATCGCCGATTTTAATGAAATTTGTTATACGGGTTTATTTTGGGGCGCTGATCAAGAATCTAAAAAAAATTTTTCGGTCTCGTTTGTTCTTGAGATATCCATCATCAAACTTAAAAAACAAGATATTCTATTTTATTCTATTCTATTGTTTTTTTCTTGGTTTTGTCCCTTCAGGTCCAATCCACCAGCCCTCTCCCTTCCGGACTATGCTTTCCAGGGCTTTGTCGGCGGAAAATCTGGATAATCAGGCTCGTAGCTCCCAGAAATTCCAAAAAGAAAACAAAAATCGATGCAATGCATAAACTGTCAGCTGTCAAACCATGAACCGCTACTGGTGTTACGTATAACCTTCACTTTCACTACTAACAGTTCCCATGGCACGCCCATCTATTTCTCGCCATTTGAGAAATACCTCGTGTTCACCACCAAACAGGATACCATAAGCTTATAGGAATCTTCGCTCACAGCGCTTAGATCCAGAAGAAAGATGTCGTTAATTTAGCGTGAATCTCCGTCCGTACGGCACCACTAACCGCCACCCCGGAAAGAACTTTGTAGTCCTCTACGCACGTCCGCACTGTCCTTATTTTTACTATATCCCCTCTTCTCTTTGCAAACAATTCTTGATGTAAGCTAAATTGGTACTAAATATTTGATTTCCATCTCTAAAAAACCCATTTTTATTGAAATCAAATATTAAGTGCCAATTAGTGAAACCTCAAGAACTGTATGCAAAAAGAAGGGGAAAATAGTGAATTTGGGTTAGTTTTCTTTTCAAGATTAATGATGAATATCTCGAGAATGAAACAAGTCCGATAAAAAAAAATTAGATTCGTGATCAGCGTCCCAAAAGTTCCCCGTATACCAAACTTCATTTAAATTGGCGATGCGTCCAGTTTGTAAACAATTTTCTTTTTTTTTTTTTTTATCTTTGGACAAACCACGAAGGCTAAAAGCCTAAATACTAACGTACCGTGGGTGTCTTAAGCGAGGTAAGAGGGAGTTTGTTGACACGGGACTTAAATACTTGAAGATTTGGGGGAAGGAAAGACCTCCGCGGGCAGCAGGTTCCACAACCTAGAAACTCTAGGGATAAAAGAACGAACAAAGTGGGAAGTTCGGGGCCTGTTCAGTTGGACCGTATAGGGATGCATACGCGCAGAACCACGAGTTTCTCTGTTGGGAACCGTAAGTGGAGGAACTATACTGGACAATTCTTCAGAGCAGAAGCCATGGAAGTACCTATAAAAAAGCGATAAATCCCCCACAGCCCGACGATGTGCAAGAGAGGAAAGCCTTTCTGTAAGTGAAGGATCATTAATGAGACGAATAGCTCTTCTTTGAATAGAATCAAGAATGCTTAGGGTTGTGGGGGACGACATGCCCCAGATATGAGAACAATATTCCAAATTACCAAAATTACTAAATTTTAAAAGTAAAAAAGATTCACTTCTGTTGTAACGGACTTTAAATTGTCAGTGATGTCCTAAAAAAAACAAAAATTTAAAAGCATTTGTTTTCGCGGCTTAATAAACAGTGACGTAAATAAAGAAATCGTGGTTTAAAATTATTTTAAAATCTGTTACAGCGAAAATATGATTTAAATATTTCGTAGGTTGACAACATCATTTTCTAGGTGTTAAAATTATACTAACAGCTCATTCTCTCTTTCATCGCCTTTTAGATGCTAGCATTGTACCAACGGCTTATTCTTGCCGCGATGATCATCGTGCTTATAGTAAGAACATTTTAAAAGCGCAAATTCGGTTCCCTTTAAAAATAATACAAAAAACATAAAAAAGGCCGCCTGCAATCGGACTATGTTATACAAAGGCGCCGCTATCCTTTACAGCGACGCGCCGATACACTATGGGATAGAAATCCATTATTTTGGCCAAAAAGCAACTTTAAAATTTTAATGGCTCATACTGTGTATTTCAAAGTAGATACTCCAAAAACGCAAAATTATAAAAGGATATGACGACTTCTATTGGAGTAATAGGAATCTTGAAAATGTATTTTAAGTAAACATAAATATATAACATTTAATCTACTTGGTTTATTATTAGCCTTGTTTACTAAAAAAAGTAAAAGAGTTTAAATAATAAGAGCTATAATATTGTTGTGTTTCCGATGCAGTCTCGCGAAGTCTCGCTACTATTGTCAAAGATTTTTTACCTTTTTCTTTTTCAGTTTTTGTACTTACAATTGCTTTCCTACTTTTTGCTACTTCTGAGTGTGAGGACAGATACAAGATTTTTTATAATTTACAAGGTTTTCCATTTTAAAATTTGAATATGTTTTGTCTTACACTGTATATCCTAAAAGATAAAAGCATTCTGATGAAAGATATGGATTCTACAGGATCTACCCAATAAAACAGTGTTTTTTATTTATTTTATACGTTAAAAAATAAGAAAAGTTGGGAAGATATATCTTTATTACGCTTCTAAGAATATTTTAAAATTATTTTTCAGATTTGGATGGTCATATTTCCGAAACTAATTGAGATAGACACATCAAATGTAGTATTTTTCTAAAGCATTTTAAAAGATTTTTTTGGTGGTGATATAATATTCAGGGTATTCCATTTAAAAAAATCATACCTATTGTCGTACCCTGTATATCATATGAGATAATAATCATCGGATTACTAATTAGAGTACTACCGAGTTAACCAAACAAGCCAACATTTTAGTTTATTTTGTACAATAAAAAATAATGTTAAGGGGGGTGTAAATTTATAATAACATATAATACGTTTTAGGTCTTTAAAAAGCATTAGTAATAATTTATAATATTTTTTCAGTAAAAAGCACCTTATTTTAAGATTGGTAAGTTTCAGAATTTTGACCAAAAAAATTAACTTCTATCCCATAGTGCGATGACCAGCTGCATCAACCGGCATATCATAAAAGAAATATAGTAAAGGCGGTTGCGAAGACAAGCATGCCGATTTATTTGCTTTAAACTTTTTGTGATTTTTTTTCTTATCAAAGAGCACCGAATTTACATTTTTAAACTGTTCCTTCTATACCTATAATTGGGGACCCTGTGAGTAACTCTATCTATCAAGCAATAGATTTATTCGTTTTTTTCTTTTGTTTTGGTTAGTTCTGGTTAGCTTTGTTTGTAGGCCTTAGCAATATTAACTAGTAGACAACCAGTTATACTACCAACAAATTTTAGAAAATTACATAGTAACAGTTGTAAGAATTTAGGTTAAAATTACTAATCAATTTGTTTATAAATATCACGTGTTTTTACAAAGATAAATATATAATGCCAAAAAAAAGTAAAAAAACAATTATTAACCAATATACAGGGTGTCTTAAAATTTACTCCCGTACTTTTAGGATTTGATTCAGGGGGCTATTAAAAATCAAAAAGTAAGAGTGAAAAAATGTCCGATTCCTCTTCGTAATCGAGTTGCACATTATGGCCTACACGTAAGAAGATTCTTGAACGAAACATTTCCTTACAGGTAAATTAAGATATTTTTAAATAATCTATTTATTAAAAAAGCAATATTTTTAATTAGGTGGATTGAAAGAGGTGGCCCTATACCATCGCACCCTAGATTTCCGGATCTTAATCCCTTGGATTTCTTTTTCTAGGGCTATCTCAAGGTTTATCTCGAGCCCGTTGTAGATCCTAAAAATACTGTAGCTTGAATTCATGCGGCTGTGGCATTAATAAATGAAAATTTACTGCAGAACGTTCGTGCTTCCAGGATTAATCGCGCAAATGTTTGTCTGTCAATTTTGTGACACCCTGTATATATTTTTTTGAAATAGGGCGATTTGCTTTATTTAAGAAACAAGAAATAAGTAATAAAATAAAAAATACATTTTTAAAAAACACCATTTTTATAACAAGGTTTTTTTTCGTTTTTTTCATTCCGGAATTTTTTAGTTAATACCACACGTGCGTTAAAAAATTATTCAGATAATTCTAAATAACATGTTTTTCTTTAAAAACACGTTTTTAAGTTAAATTTAGGGCTTTGAGTAGAGGTTTACATTCAAATTATTAAAATTCTTTACTTTTAGAAGTCAATTTCTGTGGCACGTTCGGAAAAACTGGAAAATTGTATTTTTGCAGTAATATAAAAAAAGGTCTTTTAAATAAAATTGCAAAATCAGATTTGCCAATATTTGTTTTTTATAAATCAATAAAAATTGCGGTTAATATAACATTTTTAAAAAAAATTTCTCGAAAACTAAGTGAGATAGATATAGAGTGTGATTTTAAAAAAATATATACCCGATAGTGCTACATAAAAGTAAAAACATCAAAACTTTGCCTCCTATCCAACCATATACAGGGTGTTCGGAAAATGCGTTGGGAAATTTTAGGGGTCATTCTGCAGTGTAAAATAATGTTAGTAAGTCCTTTGATAAAATGTCGAAATCTTCATGGTTACCAAGTTACAGGGGTTAAAAGTTCCATTTTTATTTTTGTTTTTCGCCATATTGCATTTATTTTTTAACCAATCTAGTTGACATTTGGCACACAAATTAAGCTTTGCAGATTTTTAAATTTGAACATAAAAGTACTTTTTTTAATACCGCCAGAGGGCACTTTACCTGAAACTTAAAATTTATTTACTTTATAACTTTTTATTTTTACAGATATTGCAAAGCTGATGGCGCCATTTTATAGACAATCAAGAACTTAAAAAATAAGGTACTCTTTATTAAAGTCGATAAACCCAACCGTTTAGGCACCAATCGACATTAAAGTTTTCACTAATTTCAATCAAATTACCTACATACATACAGAGTGTCCAGTAACTCATCCGACAAACTTTACGGGGCGACTCTACAATGAAAAATAGGAAAAAAACTTCATATAAACATATGTCCCGTAGTTTTTGAACTACGGTGTGTTAAATATTTAAAAAAAAAACTTTTTTTTTAATTTAATATAAATTGGGTCGTTGTTTATAAAAATAAACCTATAGTATTTTATATATTTTTAAAAATCTTCTAAAAAGGCAAATTTATTTGTGGGCAATTATACAGGGTCTTCCATTAAAAAAACATTTGTCAATATTTCAAAAAAATATTATGTGCAAAAAGTCTGACTACGCCACTGCATTCTACGAAAAAAATATATAGGAATCAGTTTGTATCTTTTTGACAGGTTAGCAGCCACCTGAGATACAAGGAGTACCCGAAAATGCAATATTTTAAAAATTACCTTCCCAAGCAGCAAGCTGACGTCTTATTGACGTCTCTTTTTAGTCAGTTCTGGTCACATTTGGTCAGCAAAGACGTCATAAGATGACGGCAAAATGACGTTGTCCAGCCTGGAGATGCAGACTTTTACATTAGCCGAAAATATTTTTTAAAGCTAATTGAAATCACCAACCGCAGACCGGTCTCGAACTATTTTGGTCTCATCGGTACGGTGTAGGCGATAAAAAGCGAAGATGTTGAATAAGCGTGGTAGTTTATTGTCCATTACGCCATCTATCGGTAGAGCTTTTTCCTATTTTAATTTTGTAAAATTATTAGTCCCATTTTTCTGTCATGTAATATTTCGGTTGGATTTTGACACGAATCATAAAATGTCACCAATTTTTTCTGGCGGTTTTTGTGAACATGACGTCATTAGATTTTTATGAGCTAGTGAGGAAAAAATGACGTCGAAAAGACGCCAAAACACGTTAAAATGACGTCATAATTTTGGTCTAATGACGTACTATGACCAAAAATTACCAAAAATGACTTAAAAATGGCGTCATAATGACGTCAGCTTGCTGCTTGGGTTGTAGCTCATAAACTAAAAGGGGTATGGCTGCTTCGTTTGTGGAATTTTTCGTTTCACAAAAAATTAGCTACGGTTTGCGAAAACCGCAAAGGTCTATCTTTAATTAAATATGTATTACTTATGTGTGTCCCATTTTGGTTGCGACAGCGGGCTATCTCAGTTACTAATAATAACTGAGATACCCCGCTGTCGCAACCAAAATGGGACAGTTACGTCAAACTTATAGCTTTGTATTTCTCTTTTTTCGTTTATTGTCTTGATACCTTAATTATTTTATCCAACACTTACATATAATATCTACATAATTGATCAGATTTTGAGGATATAAAGTGTACTATAAGTCACTAGTGAGCTAAAGTACCCTTTAGCTCACTAGTGAATTATAGACAATACAAAATTTTGTTGCTGGTGTTAACAATGACAAGTAACAAATAATGGATGACGTTTTCAAATTATTTTCGATATTAAAAACGATTTATACGAAAGTGTTGGATAAAATTTTGTATTAGACACGTGAGTTATTACATATAAGTCACTTAAGAAAATTACCTGTCTCGCCCTTCGGGCTCGAGAGTTAAACTTTTCTTGCGTGACTTATATGTAATATAACTCACTTATCTAATAAATAACTATTATCCAACACTTACATATAATATCTACATAATTGATCAGATTTTGAGGATATAAAGTGTACTATAAGTCACTAGTGAGCTAAAGTACCCTTTAGCTCACTAGTGAATTATAGACTTTAGCTCACTAGTGACTTATACTAATTTTTTATTACTTTCAACATTTCACAAATAAAAAATAACATAAAACAACTAATATATTATACTACAATTTATTCGTGTTTATATTAACAGTAATTGTTATATTAGATTTATCTTGGACAACGTTACATTGTGCGGAGTGTTCTTCAGGAAGTCTTTCAGCACTAGTACTTGCCTTGGTGCGCTCTTCAACCTGTATTCGTCTTGCAATCTCAAACTTGTTAGAGATGCAATCTTCTAAATATCCTTCTGCCACGGTAGAAGACTTCCACCCGCCATGGCGTTTAAGATTGGTGATATCGGCCCCAGCGTTGACTAGAAGTGTCGCTGAAGAACGCCGCATGCTATGACCACTATATAAGATTTCATCAGGTAGTTGCAAATAATGCGCAACTACTCTAGGAATTTTCGAAATTTTATTTATTCCCACGCATTGCCTAGTGCATTTGCCTTTTTGAAAGTTGACAAAAATCTTTTGTGAGGCGTGTTCTCTGGCCTTAGGGACACATATTTTCTAAATAATTCAAGCACATTTACCAAAAGCCTTCTTTTAAAATTGTAAAGCTTCTCGATTTGTTCGTTTTGGTATCAGGTATAGAAACATATATGTACTGGCCTTTATCTACTATATCTTTAATACTTAAGCGAGTTAGTTCGTCACAACGGCATGCACCAGCGATTCCCAATATCAATGCATCCTATAAAAATCCGAACAGATAAATATTTAATACCAGAAAATAAAGTAAATTCATACCTTTGACATTAAGTGCTCGTCGTCAGGTGCCTCAGCCACAAATTTTTCGATGTATTGCCTCTCCAGAATTTTTGCCTTTTTCGGTTTAAAATTTCTTGAATTGCTCTTCAAATTAGCGACAACTTTTCCATACCTCCCTATATCCACGTTCTTATATACTTTTAAGGTCGTTTTTATCATTGAATACTTGGTCCACATTGATGAGGGAGCAACTTTTTCGATAAAAACAGAAAGTAAGCCATAATAACATCTTCATTTATAGTACCAACTCCTCGCCTTTTCCTCCATGCTTCAAAATCTTCAAATTCTTTATTGTACGTTAGTTTTGACTTCTCTGGAATTAAACTGCATGTCGCTACCGCAGCTTCTTCCAAAATTTCCGCAAGAACTTCACTATTTTCCATTTCGCAAAGCATTTTTATGTTTGTCTACAAAGTTGTTTACTAAACAAACCCGTAGTTACCAACAAAATGCATTACAACCAAACAAGCTTGCTTTCCAAAAATACAAAATGTTGTTGCTGGTGTTGACAATGACAAGTAACAAATAATGGATGACGTTTTCAAATTATTTTCGATATTAAAAACGATTTATACGAAAGTGTTGGATAAAATTTTGTATTAGACACGTGAGTTATTACATATAAGTCACTTAAGAAAATTACCTCTCTCGCCCTTCGGGCTCGAGAGTTAAACTTTTCTTGCGTGACTTATATGTAATATAACTCATTTATCTAATAAATAACTATAAAGAGATATGGTCGGTTAAATTAAAGCATTTTTGTATTGAAGCTTATGGAAAAAATCGAGCACATGCGATAATTTTTTAAGGGGTATGTTTAAAATGCATACAAGAAGTTTTCTAATAAAACCTTTAGGGTCATTTGGCTTACGTCTAGTTCTTTTAAAAACTTAGATTTTAGCCTCGTCCTCGTAAATTAACTTCTTATCTAAAACCGTCTTTTATAGGATATGCTGATGCAATTTATATATGCTTTTCCAACTTTATGTCATCATATTATCGCAATACCTGATTTATTACTCTATTACCGGATTTATTTTAGTAGAAGAGCAATATAAAATTTATTTCCTTACTCTTCTATAAGCTAGAAATATATAAAATTTATTCCTTTAGTCTTTTACAAGCCAAAGCTATTATAAATAATGGACAATATTATTTTTATCCTTAATCTAAAAATAAAAAGATTATTTTAATTTTTATGACAAGTCTAAAATGGTGAACATTTTATAGAATATAAAAAATAAATAAAAATAGATGATTCAACATTCCTATTAAATTCCTATTAGGTTTTTTATTTTTTTAACAAAAGAAGCTTAATATTTAAAAAATTTAAATTGAAAAGTAAAATATTAATTTGATATTATACAAAGTATTTTACTTCATTTAAAGGCAGTTGAAAGGAACATCCTGCTCTTCTATGTTATCCACCACGACTCTCTCCTCAGACCGGTTTGGCCTGCCTTACAGGAACTTGTCAATGAGGCTGTTACAAGTCGTGGTAAATAACATGGAAATCAAGTGTCTTCTTATAAGACAAGCTTCGCTGTCGTGCGGTAGGATATTAATCCAGCCGTTGATCCCCTACTGATATCGCATCATTGAGTAAATACTAGTATCAATTTTATCGGAGCGGCTAGGTATTGTATAAAGCAAAATGAAAAAATTCCCTACTGCCTTGGTGTTTTATACAAAGTATTTTACTTCCTTTTAAAATAACAATGAGTTACTGGACACCTTGTATGTATGGAGGTAATTTGATTGAAATTGATAAAAACTTTGATGTCTATTGGTGCCTAAATGGTAAGGTTTATCGACTTCAATAAAGAGTACCTTATTTTTTAAGTTTTAGCTTGTCTATGAAATGGCGCCCCCAGCTTAGCGGGTTCTGTCAAAATAAAAGAGTTATGATGTAAATAAATTTTAAGTTTTAGGTAAAGTGCCCTCTGGTGGTATTTAAAAAAAGTACTTTTGTCTTAAAATTTTAGAATCTGCAAAACTCGATTTGGGTGCCAAATATCAACTGGATTGGTTAAAAAATAAATGCAATAAAGCGAAAAAACCAAAATAAAAATTGAACTTTGACGGCTTGTAACTCGAAAACGAATGACATTTTGAAAAAAATGTATATGAAGCTCTAACCTTATTTTGTCAAGTAGAATCACCCCCTTAAGTTTCGTGGTTGATTTTTGAATCACCCTGTATTTAAAATAAATCGTATGTATTAATTACAATGGTTTTAAATTTCTTTCCGTCGACAGCTGTTATGCTGTACTTTTTGTTTTAAAATTAAGGTAAGCATGTATACGAGACCCGTCTTTGTAAATTAGGCATGTCACAGAAAAATGCAAAAATACATTAAATTTTACATTAATATAAAATAAGATGCATTTTTAACAAATAAAAAACAAAATGATAATAAAAAATAAAAACATTAGGAAAGAAGAACCAGTTACAAATTGCATGTTTTATCTATTGCTTATGCAGTATACAAAAACATATTTTTTTTTAATTGACCGGAAAATTGAATTTTCCACTCAATTTTTAAGCGGAAAATGCTATTTTACAGGACTAATTTACTTTCCGGTCCCTAGTTTACTTTCCGGTCTCTAATTTACTTTCCGGTCCCTGATATCAAAAAATCCTGTTAGCCATGACAAAAATTGTCAGAGTTCAATTGTTACTATTTGACAGTTCGATATTGTAAAGTAAAGAAAGCATCATTTTGCCAAAATGGAGTCAGACATGGAAAATCCAGATGAAATAATTGAAGCAGCGTCCTTATTGTCGTTTAAATATAACACTAAAAATTTACACAGTTTTTTTTTCCGGTCAATTAAAAAAAATTTATGTACGATACTCGACCGGAAATAACTTTTACGGGTCTCCTCAAAACTACAGGACTCGCCTAAGGCTCGCCCTGTAAATGTTTTTCGTCGACCCGTAAAATACCATTTTCCGGTCTAGTAACGCAAATAGCTATTACAGTACAGTAGTATTATTAATAGGCAATGGGCATTTCACTTTTAATTAATAAGTTTTGAAAGTTGTTTTAAATATTAATAGGCCATTTTGATTTAAGCCACACTGCATAACAAAACCTGCCGAATCCCAACTGCCAATATTTAGCGAATGTGTGCAGTATTTAGAAAAAAGGAATAAAGAAAAAGTGTAGTCATTTTATTACCAAAATTTAAACATAAATTTCAGGTAATAAATCAAGGTAACTTGCAAAATGGCTCAATAATAAATCTTGTACAATATATGTTTGTATTGGGGTTAACCAAATAATGTAAAATATAAATTATTTTATAAAACTTATGTTTTTACTTTGCTTCTTTATAAAAACAAAATTTTGTTTTTAGCCAAGTTGCATAACAAAACCTGCCGAATCTCAACTGCCAATATTTAGAGAATGTGTGCAGTATTTAAAGAAAAAAGGAATAAAGTAGGAGTGTAATTATTTTATTACCAAAATTTAAACATAAATTGCAGGTAATAAATTAAGGTAACTTACAAAATGGCCTAATAATAAATCTTGTATAATATATCTATGTATTGTGGTAGCCAAAGTCGATTGATAAGATAAGGTCACGACATTCGCCATATTGGCTAGCGCGGCTGTGACGTCACGTCGGGCCATTTTCGGCCATGTTTGATTTTAGGCAGATCAGTGGTGTAGAATTAAGGAGAAAACAAAAAGAAGTGTATGTTGTAAACAAAATTTATTGGATTATTTTAATAGGCATAACTTAAAACAAAAACATAAATGTGGTTTAAATGTTGAAAAATAAACATTTTCCATGGTTCCCGTAAGTCAAAAACCATTTTAAAAACTTTGTATACAAGGTGTCCCCTAATGAATGGTACACAGAAAAATCACATATTCCTTATGTCAAAATATTAAATTTTAACCAAACATACCTAATATCCAAAAGTTTATAATAAGGAAGATACGGGGGTGTCATAGTAAAAGAAAAAGTAAATTTATTTCGATAATTGTTCCCCCTTTTTAAATATCTTAATAAAACGGTATCTAGGGGTTTTTAAACATTAGCTTTTCAGATCGAATATTAACTTTTGCGTGTAGACTAGAAGGCGATGGGTACACTATTTAAAATTCTCTAAAACTACCCAATTTTTTGTTACTACTCTGTATGTATGTAAACTAGTAAGCTTCTCTATGCTTTCTGCACAAAAAAGGTATACTTAGTAAGAATCGGTCTTGACAACCGTTTTTAAGGTATTCAAGTTTTAGTTGTTCAGTGCACCTGAAAGTATGTACCTTCAATAACATCGTATTAGCTATAATTACAACTGCTCAGATATAAATAGCTGATAGCTAAAAACTCCTGGATACTGCGTTTTATTAAAATGTTTAAAACATATCAGAAATTATCGAAAAGCATGAATAAAAAATATTTATATCCCTTTAATACCCCATATCTTCCTTATCATTAACTTTTGGATATAGGTATGTTTGTTTAAATCCTAAATGGGTATTTTAGTATAAGAAATCTGTGGTTTTTCTGTGTACCATTAATTAGCGGACACTTATCTGTATCATATGTATATAAAAACACGAATGACTGAAAACTATTCGACTAAACACTATCAAAATCTCTAAAATAAAACGAATCCGAACCAATAATATGTGAAGTCTCTAAACTAACCAAAAACATTTACAACTGGAAATTCTTGCAAAATATACAACCAAAATGAAAATGGCAAATTTCCACAGTTTTTACCAAACAAAGCTTCGACAAGGCACGACTCTGTCGTCAGCTGATAATGCTACCAACTTTAAATAGAACTGCCAACCGAAATCGTAATTCTCACACCCTCACGTCCCTGACAAAAGCTATCACCGGTCTTGCTTATCTCTAAACCCCTTCTCATTAAGAAACTCTGGTGGTAGCTACCTAAAGCCGGCTGTCCATGCGAGCGGTTTTCCGCTCGCGGATGATAATTCAGCGTTGTGATTGGTTAGTGCAAATTTAAAATGCTTTTCCCGCCATTTTCGACGCTGATCCGCAAAAAGTTGAGATAAAGTTAACTTTTTGCATTTTCCATTAGATTGTGCGGATTTTTCAATTAATAGCGAGGAACTATAACCTTGAACTAGTTGATGAGCTTAATGAGTTGTTGGTTGTAAGACAAGACGTTAAAGATTCATTTTAAATAAAAGAAGTGTTATGGACGACATTAACTACACTTATTTTAATTATTTATTTTAGTATGATATTTGGCGAAAAAAAAGATATTTATCCTACTTTCAATACGACCAAAAAGACAAAAAAGGAGGCAGAGCTTTTGGGTTAGAAATTTTTTTAGAAAGAAAAGTTCATAGCCAATAAAAATAGTACCTGCATAATTCTTAACTTCAGAAAGTCCAAAATAATAAGATTTCTTTATTTTCTTTGCATTACAAAAGTGGGTTTTTATATAATAAAATTAAAATTGTTTATTATTATCCATTATCAAATCCATTTGCCATCCCATAGACAGATGATGATTTACATCTAGTGACCTTCACAACCGTAGTATCAACCAAAGAAAATTCTAACATAAAATCACCATATTCAACAGTGCCGTATTATCCATTAGGCTGACTAGGCTACAGCCTAGGGCGCCATGAGAAAAATAGGCGCCAGACAGGGGAATAATAGGCGCTAGATAGAGGAGAGTTCCTCTGTGAATAAGGTGCTTTGAAATAAATGAAATAGGCGGGAAGAGGAGGGAATGAATTTTGTTTTTTGTTATCAAATTTCATTTCGGGTGGTAAAGTAAGGCGCCTGAAAAGAAAATAATAAACGGAGGTAAGGACCTTTTTTTTTTGCTCTTATTTTTTTTCTCACGCAAAATGGGCGCTCCGGGACTTGTAGCCTAGGGCGCCTCATAGGGTTAATACGGCCCTGATATTCAAACCAAAACGCTTTAATATTTTCCGTTACAATGGACGTGTCAGCGGATTTTCTGCGCGTATTTTTAATACGCGGACGGAAAACCGCTCTCATGGACAGCCAGCTTAATAATATAAAATATAAATTATTTTATATAAAAAAACTTGTGTTTTCACTTTGCTTCTTTATAAAACCAAAATATTTTAGGAGGAGGTAAGTGTGGTAGTATAAGAATTTAATCCTTTTTTTAAGCCCAATAAGGTAAGAAAGGTGAGGTTATGGGCAAATACTAAAAAAATTAATTTCATAAGTTAAAATTTTGATGCTTATATTTTTTTATCAAAATTTAGGTGAAGTGCATTTAGGCAGATTCTAAAATTTCATTAATTTTTTTTTTTAATTTTAGCCCAATTTTCATTAATAAGGACACATTTATTTACATTTTTTTATACCGTTTTAAAAAGTGACTTGGTTGTTTAAAAAATATATAGGACTATAATATAATCCTTTACTAATAGTACTTTCTTGGACTTCAATTGTCTTTATTTGTAATTTGTTAATATTTTGGTAATATATATCTTTGTATATTATTAGGTAACTAATCATTGCTCGCTTAATAATAGTTTGAGATACATATTAACCAAACTGTAAACTAATTATAAATATTCGCAATGGAACCCAAGAAAGTATTATTGATAAAGGATAATTAGAAAATGTTATTGACCTCCGGACAGTGCGGATGTGCGTAGAGGACTACAAAGTTCTTCCCGGAGTGGCGGCTAGAGGTCTCGTACGAACGTTTTTACCTTCGGGGATCAAGGAAAGATTCACGTTAAATTGACGGCATCTTTCTTCTGGATCTAAGCGCTGTGAGCAAAGATTCCTATAAGCTGATGGTATCCTGTTTGGTGGTGAACACGAGGTATTTCTCAAATGGCGGGAAATGGATGGGCGTGCCATGGGAACTGTCAGTAGTGAAAGTGAAGGTTATACGTAACACCAGTAGCAGATCTTGGTTTGACAGCTGACAATTTATGCATTGCATCGATTGTTCAATTATTTGTTTTCTTTTGGAATTTCTGGGAGCTACGAGCTCGATTATCCAGATTTTCCGCCGACGAAGCCCTGGAAAGCATAGTCCGGAAGGGGGAGAGTGGTGGATTGGACCTGAAGGGACCAAAACCAAGAAAAACATAGAGAGCTACATTCATATTTTAGGTTTATAGTACATATTAAGCAATGTTAGGTCAGGTACATTTGAGAACATAACATAAAAATACTTTATGCGACATCTGACTAACATACAGGGAAAAGACCTGGTTGCGGAAATTTAGCAGTCGCATAATACGCAAATACAATGTCTACAGGACATTCGATAGGAGGTTTAATGTATCACGCGGTATGCTGCTTAACATACAGGTTATGTTTTTGTGCTTGCTGGGCAGATGTATTTGAATACTATTCGAATACCAGTCCAATGTATTCAGAATACGATTAAGAATACCAAGTTTTGAATACTACCCAACATTGCTACCCTTCAGCTTATTTATTGCGATTACACAGGGTGTTTTTAAATATACAACAAATATGTTAAAGGCGTATTTTGTAGGTCAAAATAGATCTTTTATTTCTATAAACAAATAAAAAATCACCTTCTCCGAACTACTCCATTGTAATTTAACACACAAAACTTTAATTTAAGAGAAATATTAGGAGAGGTAAATCCTTTTATTAACTAAAATTTTATGTATACACCCTGTATCTTAGTTACTTTTGCACTAAGGTAAGTTTAGTTAAATCGCAATATTTTAACGTCGAACGTCAAAATTCGATATTTGAATTTTGGCCCATTACTTAGGGATCACCCTGTATTTATTTCAAAAATCAATGTACCAAAGTCAGACGAACAAAGAGATACAGACGCGTTTATTTACATTCAAATCTTCAGTACACAATACATCACATTCCGTTCAAATGTTTTACCTCATTAAATATTTGGCAACAGCGCACTGGACGTGTAAACGGCACAGATGCCGGCAACATAGTAACAGAATGAGCCACGTTGCCAAACGTAATTATTCGGAATGAAAATTTTATGGAAAACTTTGTGGGGACCAATAATATTGGACTCTCTTTAATTATACAAAATTTAAAGTATATAATATATAACTATATATCATTATTTAAATAAAATAAACCAATACAAATATTTTTCACATAAGTTGCACAGTAAATTATTATTGTCTGTGCACCTCCATTCCATATTTAATTTTTACGGCGAAAGTAAACACAGGACAATGAAAATGAAATTACAAAATATCCCAAAGTATAATAACTAATAATTCTTTGCAATAATCACAAATAAACACTTTAAATTAAAAAGTAAAATTAATCTTATCACCTCTAAAAAACGTTAAAATTGTTTATCTTTGTAGTTCTCCTTTACCGCCAAATTGAAAGAAAATCGCGTCTTCCCATCTACGATCGGGCACCTGGTGATAATTAGCGTAATCTTATAAATATCACGGCAAAATTATAAATATAGTGTGCGACGAACGTATCAAAATATCGCGACAGCCCAATTTTGAGAGAGAATTCGTAGGTATAAATCTGGCAACTCGGGTTTGTTCCTGGTCGTATGGGACGCCATTGGGAGTAGCAGCGGAGAGTTTGACCAATACACCTATTCTAACTTGTTCATCCCCACCATTACCTCTATCTCTTTTGCTTTTATATCGTAATATCCAAACAATGTATGCTACAACGTTTAGAATGATTTATGAATGACTGGCCGGGTCTGTATTTATATTTACAGTCTAAGGTACCAAACATTGTTTACAAATTAAGATGTAATTTATTTTGTTTTAAATTTACATTCAATTTAAATCAGTATTATTCTTTGTTTAAATTAATAAATATGAAAAAAAACCTTTACGTTTTCATTTAAAATGTGGCCCGTTAGCTTTAAAATAAAACCTCTTTTCCAATCATTTAATTTTTACTGTCTCAGAGGAGTCGGTTCTCCATTAAATTTCCGTTTAATAATGTCCTGCTTTGATCGAACTCCTGAAACACACAAATTAACTTGAAACTTCTGATTACACCAGCAAGAGGTAAATATTCTCTTTTACTTCGTAGGATATCAGGATGAATTAATTCGTTTTAGAAAGACCACGCATTGTTTTTACTTAAACTTGGTTAAAAGTTAGGCTCTCCGTACATGGGTCGGTAAAACAGCGATGAAAACGCGATTTTTACAGTCATCGACAGCACGTAGGCATATTAGCGTGTCCGATCTCAGCAATCCGCGTCCTTTAATAAACAAATGCAATACAGAACTGTTTTGTATTTTGTTTACAGTGTCTGATTCATATTGTGATTGTGTCTGGTTCTTATACACGGAAAAATTACTGTTACGTCAAATTTTTTTACCAAAGATAGATTTGTTTAATATGAGATTTGTGAACGAAGTTAAAAAAACGTCCTGTACTTTATAATTATACTTTAAAATAATATTTGCGAAAAGATTACACAGAAAGAGCTTGGAATAAAATAGCAAAACAAGTCAACTCGTACTCGATGGATACCCGCTTCATAAATTCCACGAAGCGAACGTCCAAGCTGATGACCAAAAAGCATCGTTCTGGGTGTCTATAGTAAAACTACAATTGTCTTTGCTATATTGCATTTAAACAATTTTCTTTCTACAAGGTGTAAACACTTTATTTAATGTAAATCAATAGGACCGGAAATACGTCACGATAACACTATTTATAGCTACTGTGACTTTTTGCCACTCCAAATGAAGTCTTTTCGCTAACGATTTAATTTGTGGTCTCTCAAAGGAGGTAATTTTCCGCCAAACTTCCGTTTAATATTGTCCGGCTTTTATCCAAGTCTGAAACACACAAATAAACCGTTTCCGTTCAAGCAGCATAAGGGTAATGTTCGGCTTTATGGCAAATCACTTGTTGGAAATTAGAAGATTTCTGACTTTAAACAGAATAAAATTTTTTTTATGTTTGTGTTTAATAAAGCTTACTTTTCGTGACACAGCCATCATAAAAAATACATTTTAGTATGTTAAAATTATTAGATAAGCCATTATTGAAGACTTTGGGGCAAGTCCCGTGTTAACAAACTTTCTCTTACCCTGCTTAAGACACCCACGGTACTTAGATAAAAAAAAACCAGACAAGTCTATTTTTGGGCGAAATAGTATATTACATAAAGTGTCGAAAGTAATATATTTTACACGAGTGGGAATATTGTGGCTTGTGGCACGAGGCGATAGCCGGGTTTGAGAATACCACAAGTGTAAAAATCACTTTTGGCACGAGTCATGTACATTATTTTTTCCTACGACCAAAAATATTTATATATCAAAAACTATAAGTTAGTTTTTATATCATTAATTTAATTTAAGGGCAATTTCATATTTGTTTTACCAGACATTAGCCTTTTTCTAACCAGGTATGATTTATTTAGAGAAAAAAATCGCCTGGCATTTTGTAGTTAGGTTAAAATTTAACAATAAAGTATGTACCTTAATATTAAATATTTTACTATTTAATTTCTTTTAAAGTAATAATAATTTCTATTATATTGTGTAGAAACAGAGGAATTCTTTATAGTTTTAATTTTCTTAAAAATGTTTAATACACTTTTTAATTCCAGTTTGCATCTTAAAAATGTTAACACCAGTTCAGAGAAGTATGTCTGGAAATGGAAAAATAAATTGCTTTATTCAAAGATTTAAGGTCACGAGTTTTAACAGCTTTCGAAGATGGAGAAAAATCAAGCTGATACTGCTCAAAGGTTTTCGTTAGTTCACCGAGTCACTGATTTTCTATAGTCACAGTAATTAAGTTACCTTTATTTAGGTGATACACCCCTGTACATTTTAATTTAAAAAAATACATTTTAACTATGCTAATGTAATATGCAGCAAAATGCGATAATAAATCTTTTATTAGAGACATTTTGCACCTCTTAAAATAACAGACGTTTTTGGCTTCCTTATGGTTATCGTTATTAAACATAACGATAACGGCAGCAGTTTTAGACAGAGATTTTGCAGCCTCTTTAAAGAAATTTGTCTTGCGTCTGCGCTTTCGACACATAACCTTATTTTTGCCTGTGGTTCACCGATTTTAAAGTTAACGAAAAATCAGTATTTACTTTTATTCTTCATAAGATATAAATTGATATTTAAATATATGCAAACACTTCTGTTGATTTCGTTTTTTAAAGTAGATGCAAACAATACAGTATAAGCAAAAACAAAAAGTAAGGTTAGGTTTGGTAGTAGAATAAAAAGCAAGTGTGCCAGATTGTAACATCTAAATTAATTACTGATTTAGAATATCTGTAAAAGTGAAAGTCCGTTTTAATTTTTCAACACTTTTTGATTTTTATTACTGCTATAGATATTTCGCTAATTAGAGCCTATGTATAAATGATATTTTAATTAATACCGCATTAAAATTTTAACCTTTTAAATAATTGATATTAAAGTTTCTACAATCCGGCAACCACGCAGTTTAACAATAACGATAACGATAACCTCTTCGGTATTCATCCGCAATTAAAGGAGTCCGGTATGGTCAATAACGATAACTGATCATGTTTGTGTTACTGCGCAGTCTCAGAATAACGTTAACCACAACGGAATTGCAAAATAAGTTGTGCAAAATGTCTCTATTATTACCTAACGTTAGGGATAAAATTACAGAACTCTTTAAAAATGGGGAGTCAATTTGCACATAGGCGATTTGCTCTAAACTAAGTATCTAAGTAAATGATGGTAATTTGCTGAAATGCTGAACATGCAGCAATTTTTACGTAACGACATAATTTCCTCTCCTAGTTTTTGTCTATTAGTTATTAGATACGGATTGTTTTAGTTCCCTTTGGTCAGCCGATTGTGATTTTAGTATTTTTACTAATGGTTAGTTATAAAGGGTGTTTTCTGACAACGGTATTAAACTTTAAGGTGTGATTCCTAATTTTATTTTATAAAAAATGTACCTATTAATATTTTTTTTTATCTTTGGACAAACCACGAAGGCTTAAAGCATAAATACTAACGTACCGTGGGTGTTTTAAGCGAGGTAAGAGGGAGTTTGTTGACACGGGACTTAAAAACTTAAAGATTTGGGGGAAGGAAAGACCTCCGCGGGCAGTAGGTTCCACAATCTACATACTCTAGGGATAAAAGAACGCACAAAGTGAGAAGTTCGGGGCCTGTCCAGTTGGACCGTATAGGGATGCATACGCGCGGAACCACGAGTTTTTCTGTTGGGAACCGTGAGTGAAGGAACTATACTGGACAATTCTTCAGAGCAGAAGCCATGAAAGAACCTATAAAAAGCGATAAATCCCCCACAAGCCTTTCTGTAAGTGAAGGATCATTAATGAGACGAATAGCTCTTCTTTAAATAGAATCAAGAATGCTTAGGGTTGTGAGGGACGCCATGCCCCAGATATGAGAACAATATTCCAAGGGAGGTCGGATTTGGGACACATATAATTTGTATAAATTAGAAGCGGAAAAATACTTTTTGGCTCGAAAGAGAAATCCAAGCTTTTTTGAAGCTGCCGTGGCTATTAGATACAATGTGTTTATGCCAGTTAGGTTGGAAGAAACTTTAAATCTAACGTAAAAGAAATAAGAGTTACAAGGTAAGGAGATTGTCGATAAAAATCCAAGACAAGAAAATTGCATTTTTATTAGACCTACAGATAATAGTATAAAGATATTAGCTTTGTTCGCGGGTTCGATTCTGAACCGGTTCTGGGACTATTCGCATGCGCAGTGAAAAAGCAGCGTTCGCGGTTAGTAAAATCCTGAATTTTTAGTAACAGTTCTGTGTTCGCGGGTTACAATGGAATCAGTTCGTTACCGGTTCATAACCTGATTAGCAGTCCTAGGATTTTTGTTGGAACTAAAAGTTCAGTTCGGAATTTCATGCGCATTGTCGACATGGTCAGCTGTTTGCTGTTTTTGTGGTACAGAAATAAACCGTTGTATCACAGTTTATTTGTTTCTGCCAGTTTTTATGCGGGTTATTTATTTTTGTGATTCTGAGCGTATATAAACAAAGGATTTTTAATTCTATTCCGTATGAATGTATGTATGCAATAAAATAAATAAAGATTTAATTTAAAAATATAGACAATATTAAAAGATTTTACCATTTCTTGTGGTTTGAATTTTATCTTTAGTTAAATACACATATTTATGTTAAAAACAAGAGGAGGCGGGGAAACCCTCGTCTTCCGCCGAGAGACCTCGAGTGGCTTTCGAAAGTATAACAATTTACCTTTTTGTTTGATTTTTTTTTGTGTAGTATCCAATTTAACCATGAAAAATCCTAACCAAAAGGCTAGGTTAGAATACATCCTCAGCTGTATAGTCAATCGTTCGTGGTAAATAAAAATTCCGAACTAATAAATAACTAGACATGCGCTTTAAAACAATTCTAAACCAGTTCGGTTCTGGTTCAGAATCAGTTCAATACTAGACCCGCGAACAAAGCTATTAAATTACCATTGGCGATAAAGAGAAGAGATGGACTAAAAGTTTAAGGTTATACCATAATTAAATTAAATCCAAAAACAGAAAATGATAAATAAAGGTATGTTTTATTACACCATGTTATGTATGTACTTTTATATCCTATCTGTTATTACTTACTTACTTACCCCCTGTTTTTTAATTTTATATTGCATAAAAGCACAACAATACATTTTTAAATTTGATCCATTGGTATCTGTATTTGTCATCAAAACTATATTATCTTTTAAGATATGCAGCGAATACAAAAGTTATAATTTAAAAAAAATCACACTTTTTCTCGTCCGTATCTTGAAAGATAATATAAAAAATATTGACCAATACAAATACCAAAAAACTAATAATATCTTTAATTTAAATTATACAATATTAAATAAAAAAACTTAGGTGGCAATTAAATAAAACCAGATAGGAAATAAAAAAATAGAACTGTATGATGAAATAAAATAATCTTCGCTTTATTATATTTACTGTTTTTCTTTTTTTTTTGGACTTAATCCAATTATGGTATTAATTTAACCTTTAGGTCTACCTCTTTTCCTTCGGGCCAATGGAAATTCAATATTCCCTATATTATTACCTATAAGGCTAATAAAAGGGCAGTTTTCTTTTCCTGGACTTTTATATCAAGAAACTTCTTTATCTTGAAAGTTTTTCCTGTTTCCTGCAGATTTAAAGTCTTTTTCACGCTTAATAAATGCATACTTTAATTGGTAATACTTTAGTTTGAAACAAACTGTTTTTTTCTTTTCGCTTCTTTTCCTTTAAAGATATATTTTTATTTTTAATACCTATTAGGAATTTCGACGAAATATTCGTAGGTGTCAATCGTGGTTCCCAGTATATTTATTTATTTTCTGTTCTTTTCAATAATCAATAATATATATATATATATATATATATATATATATATATATATATATATATATATATATATATGTATATATATATATATATATATATATATATATATGTATATATATATATATATATATATATATATATATATATATATATATATATATATTCGACACGGTCCGTAGCTGGATAACCACGCATACTGGGACATATACAGGTCGGATAAGACCACAGTATAAAATTATTTTAGTCTATACAGGGTGCCTCAAAAAGTGTGACGTATCAAAGCTATATTTTTTTAATGAGAACACCCTATATTTTATGACGGTTTTAGATTCTACTTTAAAAATAACTCAAGTTTGTTTATAGTACTATGTGTCTAATTTTATTCGTTTTTGTGATATTTAATTTTTGGAAAAATGCAGAGGTAAAATTAAATTTATTTTACTTTAAAACTTTTAACACTTTAAACTTTAAAATATGTAACAAGATTAGAAAAAGTCTGCCAAATCATACGTTAGGTCAAACCAAGATCAAATATTGTACAGGGTGATCAAAAAATAATTTCAATTTTTCAGAAAATCAAATAGCAATATCTCTCTTATTTTAAATGGAACACCCTGTATTATTTTACGTTACATGATGACAAATAAAATACTCTTTTAAATAGTGTATAGGTTGCTTATACCTATCTTTTGTGCTTTTTAGTAAAATCTGTTTTTACAAATTTTTAGTCCAAATGTTTATTTAAACTAAAGTTGGCTGTGACACAGCAGCCATTAATATTTTTCTTAAGAAAGTAACAACGACCATTTATTGATTACTAGTATTTTAGTCAGTTTAAAAAAAAAATTCAATGATTTTAAATAAAAACCCTTCTTCTACAACAACAAGATGATATAATACTGGTAGGATGTGAAAAAATGGTTTACTTTAGTCTAGAGTTAATCCTGAAAAATATTCCAGGAGAAACCATCTGATAACCTTAATAGTTGCTTTAAAAAATTTGACACAGTGATTATGGATAATGGAAGAAACGAGTTATAGGTCACAAAATGTCGTCATAACTGACCAGAGGCGTTATTAGGATTGTTTAAAAACACAAGTTTTATCATTACCACATTCAGCTGATATAAGTGTTATTGGAAGTAGCATTATAAGCAACTAATGAATTTTTTTTCTGTGAAATAGTGGCAGATAATACAAAATCTTTTAATTTTGAGCTTTTTCCAACAAATTTACATTTTGCAATAACGGCTTAGTAAATAGGCATAGCTATATCACAGCCTACTTACATTTAAATAGACATTTGGAATAAAAATATTTTAAAACGGAATTTACTTAAAAAGTATATAAGATAGGTATAGGCAACCTATACACCATTTGAAAGAGCATTCGATTTGTCATCATGTGGTGTAAAAAAATATGGTAGGTATAGGAGCTTCACTGCACAAAATCTCAGGTCTGGTTTAATACATACAGGTAGCCTTATACTGGCTCTCTAGCTATAAGCCTAAATATAATGGAAATTATATCTATTTGTTTTTGAATTAAAATGGTCATATTTCAGAAACTGGTAAAGATAGATATATCACATGTAGCATTTTCGTAAAGCTCTTTAAATTACCTTTTTAATGGTGGTATAATAAACAAGGTGTTTCATTTAAAAAATGTAAGTTATGTCACTATATTCTGTTAATAAAACTGTTTTGTGTAATCTTCATAACAGAAAAAAACTTGATAATTCACTGTACAAGTTTGTTCTTGGATCATTTATTTAAGTTAAGAAATAAAAGAGTTATAGACATTTAAAATGTGGACAACTTAGATTGGACGCACTGTACAGGAGTGTCCCATTTTGGTTGTCCCTTAAGGAAACTTGGAAACCATAAGAGATATTAAAAATCCGATACCCCATCCTCGAGCTCTTTTTGGAGAAAACATTTATGGTAAAAACAGATCATCGCTATCGCAAAGCGTTTCAGAGATACAGGGTGATTCTCGATTTTTCACTTTTGAAAAGGTCCTGTAGCTTTGTTCTTATTACAGATACGAGAAAACTAATTGCACATTATACAGACACTTTTTTCCGTATAGAATCTAGTGGCGTAGTCAAAAATTTTTTGAGCTGTAATTTTTGACATATGACCCAAACATGTTTTTTTATTAGGGACACCCTATAAATGATTAGGTAATTAAATTGCTTGTTTTTTCTGATTAAAATAATATATCATAGTAGGTGGTTTAATAAATTTTTACGTCAAATATTGGAAAAATTATGATTTTAAAGACGCATTGCAGCTTCTATCTGTTTTTAAAATTGTTTTATATTTTTGTTTTAAAAGGAATCTGTCATCCCTTAGCTCAGGAGACATTTCCGTAGAAAAAACAAATAAAAATAAAAAAATAAAAAATAAAAAAAAATTAATTAATTAATTTTTTGTTTTTTTTTCTACGGAAATGTCTCCTGAGTTAAGGGATGGTAGTTTTGTTTTTAAAGAAAAATATAAAACAATTTAAAAACAGATAGAAGCCGCAATGCGTCTTTAAAATCATAATTTTTCCAATATTTGACGTAAAAATTTATTAAACCACTTACTATGATATATTATTTTAATCAGAAAAAACAAGCAATTTAATTACCTAATCATTTATAGGGTGTCCCTAATAAAAAAAACATGTTTGGGTCATATGTCAAAAATGACAGCTCAAAAATTTTTTGGCTATGCCACTGGATTCTACGGAAAAAAGTGTCTGTATAATGTGCAATTAGTTTTCTCGTATCTGTAATAACAACAAAGCTACAGGGCGTTTTCAAAAGTGAAAAATCAAGAATCACCCTGTATCTCTGAACCGCTTCGTGATAGCGATGATCTGTTTTTACCATAAATGTTTTCTCCAAAAGAGCTCGAGGATGGGGTATCAGATTTTTATATCTCTCATGGTTTCCAAGTTTCCCATAAGGGACAACCAAAATGGGACACCCTGTACATCATAATAACCATTAAATATTGTAAATTAATTGCATCGACATTAGGTAGTTTATGTTTGGTTCTAAATATCAATAATTTATTAAAAAAAAGTTATCTTTTAAGTGATTATTTCAACAAACGTTAACAACCACAAATTAATTTCCTTTAACCTTTTAGGCCATAAAGGAGCCCTAAGGGTAATAGTCTTTAATTTGTATCAGTTTGCTAAGCATTTAATTTGGGAGGTCTCCAAGGAACGCTTTTTCATCTAACTTTCGTTTAATATTGCCATGTTCCTGTCTAAATTTGAAAGTTTCAACGTTTTTAATCATAGAAGGCCTTGATAGTATATGACATTTTGTGAGGTTAATTATTCATAAACAAATTTGAAGCATAATTTATAATTGAAAACTAAAATTAAGCGACTTGGCAACGTTGCAGTTGCAAATTTAGAACATTTGACATTTCATAATCAAGTTTTGCTTTCTGTTGTTGCAGTTAATATTCTATTTTTTAAAGAATTTTTATGATTTATGGGATGAATATAATAAAAAATAAGAAAATAGTTAGTCTACAACTAGTGTTAAGCGTTTAAGTGGTTGCCATTATGGATTTCGTTAAAAAATTCAGCAATGAAGCAAAACGTGCGAAGTCAGTTTTTGGTTTATCTGCAGTTCAAGTCGAAATAACGAAGAACTTACGCTTTATGGCTATACATAAAGTTTCTCTAAACACTGACCATTATCCTGCTTTGTGTTATTTAGGTTGTTAAACAATGATGCCTAATATTTTTCGTGAAATTTAATAACTAATAAGGTAATTTCTGTTAATGTTCTTTGCCAAATTGAATCTAGATACCCATTTTTATCAGCTGTTTGACCAATTTGCAACACTATGCTCCTTAATTTAAATTCCCAATAGTTCCTGGGCCGAAGTAAAATTCACTTTATTATAATAACACTTTTAAAACCTTTTAGAGTGGTCCTTTGAAAGCTACCAGCGCGTTAACCCAGCCTGTAAATGTCAAATCTTTTGGACTAGGCAAATGCTTCACTTATTTTGTGAAACAAGTTTACCACAATGTTTTGCATGTAATTTTTCAGACACTGTGCCAAAAATCGTAACAATTAACAGTTACGAAACCCGCCCAATCCGATACAATGGGCCTTATGATTTCATGACTGTAACACCTTTTGACACAATGTTTAAAAATTGCAGTAGTAGAATAAAGAATTTAGGGTGTGCGAATAATTCGAAGTTACGAATAATTCGTATCGAATCGAATATCAATATTCGATTTGAAACTCAAATCGAGTAATTCGTAAATTCGAATTATTCGAAAGTTCCTGAATAATTCGAAAAAATTCGAATAATTCGATTTTTTTTCGAATAATTCGAAATTTTTCGAATATTCCATTTTTTCGAATTATGATGAATTATTGTAGTTGAAAATTATTGTATTTCGCATATTCATCATACAGGGTATTTTTATAAATCTCTTACTAAAATTGAAAAATAGTTTATTTTTTACATTTTGTATAGGGTCATTCAAAAATTTTGTATTAAAAATATAAAAAGGGAGTTTTATTTAATATATATATTTATATTCAAATAAAAAAATGAGCAATTGTTTTCTCCAGATAATTAATTTTTTTATCAAAAAGGATATTATGGGTCAATAGAATATTTTGATGCCTGATGTTATGGAATCTCCATTGGATAAAATAAAGAATCCATTCATATTTTGATAATTATTAAATAGTTCGCATTATTCGTGAATTATTCAAAATTTTTAAATTATTCGAAAATTTTCGAATTATTTTAAATTTTTCGAATTATTCGAAACTTTTTAAATTATTCGTTGAATTTCAGGGTAATTCGAAAATTCGAATTATTCGATCGATATTCGCACACCCCTAATAAAGATGTATAATTTTTATCGTCATATTTAGAGGGCGCCATTTGCGTCCCGTAAGCACTTTAAGAAACAAAATATATTCCCTCGTATTTCAGTTGTCGGGTAAGTTAGAACAAAAGTAAAACTGATCTTAGTAGATATTTTTACATCGAATCGAAAGGCGTCGTTATATTTCTTTAAATTTTTATATTTTTCTAGATTTTTCTATATAACCAGAACCAAACATATGAATATTCTAATGGAACACTTTTTTATTTATTCGATTATAAGAAATGAGAGCTTTTAAAAACATGTAATACCTAATAGGTATTTTTTTATTTTTAGACCTTAAACTGATTTGACGGTTTTAAATTTGAATATTGAATTTCGCATAGTGAGCCATGATATAGACTGTATACCCAAAGAATAAAGTTAGTCCCTAACTTTATAATTTATTAACATTTTACAGCAAAACCTAAGTTTTAATTGTTTTATCTCGCTCAGCATCCCTATTCACCCCCGTGTTTCTAAAGTTTGTTTACTTAATAATTAATTAAAAACTGAATATTTTAAATAAGCTTTAATGCATATGTATTAAAACAGTGTTCCAAAATAAGTATGTGAGGGAAAGTGGGGTGGATTCATGCAAGGGCACCTACATACATTGAGTTTATCTGAAGTTAGACACGAAGTAAAATAGTAACGTAAGTGGGTGTGCACAGTTTTTATGTATGTTTACAGACTAGTGAAGTTTCAGAATTTTCGGTGCGGTAAGATCGAGTGCACAACACGAAACGTGTTTTTGCCTCACGTAAGTAATTTCATAACGTAACTTTGGACATATTTTATGGCCAGTTACTATATTTTGGATTAATTATTGCTATTTAATCCTAATTATAATAGTATAAAGGCACTAATTTAATGTGTAAATTAATATAGATGAAGACGGTTTTCCTATTTCAAATTTTTTCATTAATTAGCATGTGATGGGGCAAATTCATACACAAGTATATGGGGCACATTCATACTGTATAAATGTACTCCTGGCCCTTTATGAATATTTTTTTAACTATTATTTTTTGTTACACAGACGATTATAGTTATAAATATTATATAAAGTAGTTTAACTGAAGTAATGGTTTCATTTTTACGGAAAAAAGGGTGTGTCTTTGGATGTCAAAGATCAGTTAATTTATCAGACATAGTGATGATATTACCACAGATCTTAGGTCATAATCTGTTAATAACATGGGCATATTAATTTTAGGTTTTGTAAGTTAAGGTATCTTTGTGTTAACCAGAGTTTTTATTTGATATAATTAATAATGTATAAGCTATTTTTTTACATTTTGAGATTGTTAGTTTTAATAAATATAACTGACTAAAATAAAGAATGTTAATAAGTGTCTTTGGTAGATAACCATACATGTAACGTAAAGACCTTTTAATAACACTCTGTTCACCAATCGGTACTTATGTTCATATCACGAAACTATTGCGATGTTAAAATAGGCATTAACAGATTTGGATAAAAACTGTTTTTTAATTTTGAATTTTACTCTTTGTTTTGTATGTAGCAAAATGTATTTGTGTTTTTTAATAAAGTTTGGTATAAAACCATAACAAACAATAATTATAACGAATTAATAGTGATGTGAAATGTGCCCCTTCGGTTGTATGAATGTACCCCACTAATGGGGTACATTCATACATTTTGCTTTTTTATAAAAGTCTTATGGAAACTCGTGCATGTAGATTTTACCATAATATTAAGGTTCTACTACAATATAAATTAGTTAAGCTACTACTGTGTCATAAATTAAAAGACATATACCTAAAACACGACATTCCACAAAGCAAAATGTAAAAACTGTAAAGCCTCCCCACTTTCCCCTATTCATGATTAAAGTAAAACATTCGCTTGTAGACAAAAAGGTAAAATCTGTGTATAAAACTTTTTACCAAAATTATTATTCAAATTTAAATTTTAAAGCTATCAGTTTTATACATGTACATATTTCCGCTATTTTGGTTTAAATCGAATGTTTTTCTAAAAATTATGTATACGTAGTCATTCTGAACACTGTTTTAAGTATAAACACAGTGACGCTATATATATATTTTAATTAATTAATAAGTAATTGAACTTGCGATACCAAAAGGTAATTTGGGGTGCTGGGCGGAGTAAAATATAAAATTAAAAAAAATAAGTCAGAAAAGATAGAATATAAGCAGTCTTTTTGGATTATTTCTGTTTTTTAATTAAAAAATTGAAACTTAGATTTTTTGGATAATGTAAACAAATTATAAAAGAAGGGCTAACTTTATTCTTTGATTATAATAGCTATTTATGTATCAAGGGTGTTACTAGGACTATAATGCCCCGAAGGTCGAAATAGCCCGAGGGCCTCTGGCCTGGGCATTATAGTCCAGTTAAGCCCGTGGTGCATACAATGCTTTATGTTTAACCCAAAAAGAGTTTTTCAATGACTAATTACATTATTTATTCGCAATATAAAAAATAAGTTGCACCTGTACCTGTATACGTAAGTAGATAATGACTGGTGTTAAGTTTGACTTTGATGTTTCTATCATTTAGTCAGTTGGCATTTTTTATTTAACGATTTGCTTAAAATGGAAGAAATTCCACAAAATATAAGAGAAAAGGCCATAAAAGCGACCGAAAATCTTTTGCCTGTTAAATTAAGGCAACAGTATGATCGGGAGTATGGCATATTTGGTATTTGGAAAGATGCGAACGCAATTTTTCAAATAACCGAAACCGTTTTAATGGCATATTTTCAGGAACTGGTAAGTTATTGATTTTATTTTAATACATATGTTTAACAAACTTTATTATTTTAAGTCGGAAAAATACAGTCCGAACTCTCTCTGGACCGAGTTTACCAAAAGTTACCAAAATTATTTTTTGTATAAACTTGATCTTTATTGTGAGAGAAATAAACTTGGATAAGCAATAAAATTTCCATATTAGCGCATTAGGGCATTATAAGCGGGCATTATCATAATGCCCTAGGTGTGATAGCAGGTATTATTGTTACCATAACATATTCAGTTTCTAAGGTATTACAGATCAATAATAGATGGGCAAAACATAAGTATTTATTATGACCAACTATGCGTAATTTAATTTAAAACTACACACAATAATTTAGGACAAAAATGTAAAATACCTAATAGGTATTATAAATTTTTAAAAAGCTGCCATCCTCTATATTTATATTAATAAACCACGAAGGCTTAAAGCCTAAATACTAACGTACCGTGGGTGTCTTAAGCGAGGTAAGAGGAAGTTTGTTGACACGGGACTTAAATATTTGAAGATTTGGGGGAAAAGGAAAGACCTCCGCGGGCAAAAGGTTCCACAATCTAGAAACTCTAGGGATAAAAGAACGAACAAAGTGGGAGGTTCGGAGCCTGTCCAGTTGGACCGTACAGAGATGCATACGCGCGGAACCACGAGTTTCTCTGTTGGGAACCGTAAGTGGAGGAACTATACTGGACAATTCTTCAGAGCAGAAGCCATGGAAGTACCTATAAAAAAGCGATAAATCCCCCACAGCCCGACGATGGGCAAAAGAGGGAAGCCTTTCTGTAAGTGAAGTATCATTAATGAGACGAATAGCTCTTCTTTGAATGGAATCAAGAATGCTTAGGGTTGTGGGGGACGCCATGCCCCAGATATGAGAACAATATTCCAAGGGAGGTCGGATTTGGGACATATGTAAAGTGTATAAATTAGAAGGGAGAAATACTTTTTGGCTCGAAAGAGAAATCCAAGCTTTTTGAGGCTGCCGTGGCTATAGATACAATGTGTTAATGCCAGTTAAGGTTACTTTCAAATGTGACGCCCACAAGATTGAAGGTGTTTTTGCTCTGTAAAACTTGGTCGTTCATAAGTAGAAGATGAGTATTTGATGACTCTTTTCGCGACAAGGAACATGATTGTGTTTTGGATGCATTAAAATGGACGAGATTTTTGGCGCCCCAATCCAATATTAAATTAAGATCCTGCGAAAGAGATATATGCATCGCTCTGCGTTTGTTTTCCAAGTCAGGTTTAGTGATGGGTTTAGGAACCTGAAAACTGGAGTGAAGGGTACTATCGTCGGCGAAACTATGAATGGAATTAGTTGTGGACGAGAGAAGGTCGTTGATGTGAAGAAGAAACAATGTTGATGCCAGAACTGAGCCCTGAGGGACTCCAGCATTTACTTGGTGAAAGCTTGAAGAATGGCCGTCCACAATAACTGATATACGTCGATCAGATAGATAACTAGAGAGCCAAGTACAGAGTTTAGTTGAAAGACCATAGGAGGGAAGTTTATTAAGAAGTGCGGCATGCCAGACCTGGTCAAAAGCTTTGGATATATCAAGAGCAATGATCTGGGACTCACCTAGAAACTCAAGAGACTTATTCCAACAGTGTGATACGAAAGAAGATCTGCTGTAGATCTTTTGTGGCGAAATCCATACTACATGTCATGCAAAATTTTGTGTTTTTTTAAGTAGTTAAGAATTTGAGAATTAATTAATTTTTCCATTACTTTACAATTCGACAACCTTAGAACAAAATTAAACTTTTCACCGAAGTAAAACAAGGACCAGTAGTGTTTTTAGACTACAGTAAAGTAACGAGCACGTGTATTTGATTTGTTTAAAGCGCTACAGCTGGTTGTGCAAAACTGTAATATAAAGGGGATCATGGTAAGTAAATCTTTTATTTTTTTATTTGCCTTTTAATTTGCTTTAAACCAATCAAATTACCCGTGTTTGTGCTTTTTACTGTAGTCTGTGTTTTTAGTGTATATTTACTGATTTAATAGTTAAAATAATTAACTAAAAGCAAAAAAGAAAAAGTTTATATAAAAAATAAACCGACTTTAAAACAAACTTACTTTTAAGTAAAAAAAAATGAAAAAAATTAAGTCGAGTAATACAATATGTGCTAGACTAAATTAACAAAACCTTTTTATACTCAAATAGGGAAAAGTGGGGAGGCTTCATACAGTTTTAATATTTTGCTTTGTGAAATGCCGTGTTTTAGGTATATCTCTTTTAGTTTATGATACACTAGTAGCTTAACTATTTTATATTGTAGTAGAACTTTAATATTATTAAAAATCAACATGCGCGAGTAAGACAAACAAAAAAAAACAAAATGTATGAATGTACCCCATTAGTGGGGTACATTCATACAAATCCCTATTAATTCGTTATAATTATTGTTTGTTATGGTTTTATACCATACTTTATAAAAAAACACAAATACATTTATCTACATACAAAACAAAGAGTAAAATTCAAAATTAAGTATCCAAATCTGTTAATGCCTATTTTAACATCGCAATAGTTTCGTGATATGAACATAAGTACCGATTAGTGAACAGAGTGTTATTAAAATGTTTTTACGGTACATGTATGGTTAGTGACACTTATTAACGTTCTTTATTTTAGTCAGTTAAATTTATTAAAACTAACAATCTCAAAATGTGAAAAAAATATTGCTTATACATTATTAATTATATCAAATAAAAAAACTCTGGTTAACACAAAGATACCTTAACTTACAAAACCTAAAATTAATATGCCCATGTTATTAACAGATGATGACCTAAGATCTGTGGTAATGTCATCACTATGTCTGATAAATTAACTGATCGTTGACATCCAAAGACACAAAGTTCATAAAGCACCCTTTTTTCCGTAAAAATGAAACCATAACTTCAGTTAAACTACTTTATATAATATTTATAACTATAATCGTCTGTGTAACAAAAAATAATAGTTAAAAAATATTCATAAAGGGCCAGGAGTACATTTATACAGTATAATTGTGCCCCATATACCTACTTGTGTATGAATTTGCCCCATCACATGCTAATTAATGAAAAAATATGAAATAGAAAAACAGTCTTCATCTATATTAATTTACACATTAAATAAGTGCCTTTGTATTATTATAATTAGGATTAAATAGCAATAATTAATCCAAAAATAGTAACTGGCCATAAAATATGTCCAAAGTTACGTTATGAAATTACTTACGTGAGGCAAAACACGTTCCGTGTTGTGCACTCGATCTTACCGCACCGAAAATTCTGAAACTTCACTAGTCTGTAAACATACTATAAAAACTGTGCACACCCACTTACGTTAATATTTTACTTCTTGTCTAACTTCAGATAAACTCAATGTATGTAGGTGCCCCTTGTATGAATCCACCCCACTTTCCCCTACCATTATTACCGGAATTTTTTTAATTATTATTTTTTACTTTTGTTTATTGATAAACCAAATCACTTTTAATAAAGTATATCTGTACCATATCAGAAAATAAATCTTCATAACATATTTTGTATGTTTTTAAGATAAAAGCTGGGCACTATTAAGCGGAAACTGAATGAGAAATGAAGTCCTTTGATATGCGATAAATGAAATGTTTAGCAACCGAAGCGAAATTTAATTAAATGCCAATATTTCTTTGAAGTTATAGAATACTTTATGAATAGAATTTTAATGTTGGTTAAAAAACAAAAGTTTAAGGTTTAAGGTAAATTACAAATTTATGTAGGGTTTTAGTTTCATTTACAAAAAAATATTACACAGAATAAAATGTTCATCCTTCAATTATTTTTTCCCGAGTTAACAAAAAGGGAAAGAGAAGAAGAAACTGAGAGAGACAGACAGTACTCATATAGGTATTGTGAACACCTAGTATAAAAAAGTATACATTTTGGGAATTTTAAAAATATACATTTTTGGGAAATTTAAATTTTAATTGGGGTACTTAACATTGGGAAATTTGCAACATAAAAATATACGTGAGGTGTCAAGCTTTAAAAAGTATAAATCAAACAATTTTCTAGGTTACTCTTATAATAATAAAATAAAAACATTAAACAAGCTGGGTAGCCTAGAAATGCAAAACAAACACGGGAAAATTTGATATTTAAAGAAGAGAAAAGAAATTAAAGGGGATTTTTTATTGGATAAGAAGTGGGTAGTAAAAGTATCAAGTCAAGTATAAAGTTAAAGTTTTAGTTAAGCCCCGTTCGGGCTACTCCAGTGGGGAGTATGCCCGTACTAAATTTAGTTAGTCAAATAAGTTAAGTTGGTCCTAAGAAATGCAAAGTTAGTTTTGATGGTCCACCGGTCTCATGGTCCCAAGAAGATAGTTCCATATGGTACATTGCCCCAGTGACGTAAAGTAGCCCTTATGTATTTCAAAATATATACGTCACAGTATACAGGATGGCTTAAGTTCTGAAGAAGTCTAAATTACATTTTTTTTATGGAACACCTAGTATATACCTTAGCTTAGCAAAGTTTCAATTCACATGTAGAAAAAAAAAACACCAAGTTTAAGCTCTTAATTTTATTTTAAGTACTAACCATTTAATCCTGAAGTCTTCTTATTTAAAATGCACATAAATAAACCTTGAGCCAGATGCAAAAATTATTTTTCAGTTATGTTCTCTCAGACCAATGCTTCAAAGGGATTGTGTGATTGATACATATTAAACTTGTGTTTTTAAAATGGAACACCCTGTATATTTTTGGATTGTAGGAGTAAAAATAATGTTAGTTTTATCAGCGGTCCCTATACTAAAACTGAGATGATAGGAGATATTTGAGATTTTTGAAAAAATTCTGACAAAAACAAAATTTTAATACATCCCACCTTACTTAGGCTTGAATTTTTATATTATGTTAGATTGCTAGAAAATTAAGTGTACAATCATTTACATTTAAGTTTTTTCCTAGAAATTATACAGGGTGTCCAGAAATTAATATTTATTATTATACTAATATAGTAACACCAAGAAATAAAAAAGTGGATTAAAAACCAAGAAATCTCTATTTAAAAACTATCACTCTCATTGAAAGACCCTTTAGTAAGTTAAGTGATTGGTGATAATTGACATAATGGTATATCGGGCCTATGAATATTTGTTAAGTTATACAAACTCCAAAGACCCTTTTCTGATCCGCGATGCTCTTCTAAACTTCAGTGCTTAAAACTCTTTCTAAACTTTAAACTCTAAAGCACGGTAGAACAGCCAGAATATTTTATTAATTTGACACAGGCCATAAAAGCTTGCACTCTGTACTTATTATATTTATTTAATTAATTTATTTAGATTTCTCTCTTTTTTCCCTTCATGATAATGATGCATAATAATCCTAAAGCCTCTGATGTTGTCCATTTTACATATACTTTTTTATTCTTTAATATTAAAATCGTTTTGGATAACTCTGGACCTTTTCATCATTTTTCATATTTCTATATAATGCGACAGAAACCTTTTCTTTTGTTGTATGAAAAGCGAAAATTTATACTTTAATACTGCGTCTTTGTAACAGTATCTTTCATTTACCAAATGTAAGTTATTATTATTCTACATTATAAAGTATTTTATAATGAAAGAATTGGCTATACAGTGTGTCTAAAATTGGTAGGGAATGTATTGGGATATTGAAAACAACCTATAGTCCAATTGACTTAGACTTTCACCTCGGAATCTGACGGAATAAGCTGAATATCTGTACATACCTTTATTTTGGTACAAAAAATACTCTCCTAAAAATCCCCCATGATATCGTGTAAGGAACTCGAAATATGACAGGCCAAATGTCAAAAAAACAGTTTTTTGTGAATATCTCGTTTTCTTTAGTTTTAATTGCATTTATATTTATTAATAAAGTTGTAGAACACAAAATTCTTTACAAATTTGATTCTAAGCATTTATTACCTTAACTGGAAATTTAAGTTAAATATATATAATAATTTTTAATACAGTGTTCTTTGCACTTTTAATAAATTTACTTGAATACGAAAATTTAAAAAAAAAGATGACGAAAAAGTATTAAAGAAAACTAAAACTAAAAAATACAGACATTTAAGAATATTTTGCAAAAAATCTGACATTTACTGCATGGATTGCAACGAAAGAGTTAAGTTTTGTAAAATTTTTTTTTACATAACAATAATAATTAGAAAATAAATAACAAAATAAATGTAGCAACAATATGCTACAATTCTTTGAAGTGCCAAAAGTGCATCAAAAAAAAAAAAAAAACGGTCGGTACTTTGAGTTGTAACGTTATTTTTGCAAAATTTATTTTGTTGCCTAGTTTATAATTAAAATTGTTTTCCAGTTGTGTTAGTTTCAATTTTTAACAGGATGAATTTGTTTAGTTCTGGTTAGTTGCCTCAGCAGTAGACGCAGAAATCCAAATACTGATATCATCGATAAATTATTTAATTTATATATTCAATATAATTTGTTCTTTATTTTTACAATTTTTTGAAAAATTAACATTCCGTTATTTTTATACTTATAAATAACACATACCTCAGTATCCCAGACTCTTTCTAGCACAACATCTGAAAAACAAAAAGAAAAATATTACTAACTTTATTAAATTTAAACGGAATAAAGTTGCCAATTTTACTTTAAGTAAAAAATAGGATAATGATTTGACCGTATTTTTATCTAACTTCGTATTTGTAATTATCTTTTCTAATTTTAGGAGCTAGCCATCAGCTAAGCTATTTGAAATTATCGAATTGAAAGCCAAGTTTATAAGAATGCTAAGATCCTAATAGGATCTTACCTGCACCCATCTGTTTACCGGATAAAAACATTTTTTATTAATTATAGTATTTAAGCAACACTCTTTCCGCGGTCTTCAAGTAGTGCGGTTCATGTTTACGTAGAGGTCTGCATAGACTTCCCGGGTAGGCGATTGAATGCATCGTACGAGCGTGGCTGTACCCTTGGGGATCGAGAAAAGATTCACGCTAAATTGGGGCTTCTTTCTTCTGGGGCTAAGCGCTGTGAGTGAAGATTTTTAAAGCCTGAAGTTTTTGCGTTTTGGTGTTGAACACATGGTGTCCTTGTATGGTCGAGGAGGTGCACACGCCTTGCGGAAATGCGTCAGTAGTGAAAGTGACGGTTATGCGCGATACCAGTAGCAGCCGCTGGCTAGACAGTCACAATTTATGCATGTATAGAGAAAGAATTAGTTTTTAAACAGAAAACATAGCTTGAACAATAGAAAAAAATCTGGGGGTCTAGAACACTGACAAACCAATTTTCCTGTATGCTGTATGCACTAAGTGTCAAAGCCAAAAACCGAAAATAGAATAGAATAGTATTTAAGCAAAGGTACTGCTGCAGTGTTGCATAAAAAAATATGTTAAAGGCTATGTTTTAATTTAAAAATAATCTCAAAATTTTTGACACACCCTATATAAAGGCAATCCCTATTTTTTTTTACCAACTTTAAAAACGAGGAGGTTTTTAATTCGCTGCGAATTTTTTTTTTTTTTTTTTTAGATAATGAAGCAAAAAGAAAGAAGAGATTAGGGAAACATTCAGAATGGACAACCTTGGGGTAAAATTTACACTTTTTATCGACCAAAAGGAGCAGGTTCACAATTCGCCGCGTATGTTTCCTTTGTGTGTGTATGTTACGCAATTACTCTGGCGTTTGTAGGCCGATTTTATTTTTTTCTTTATTTGAAAGAGTGCACTTTTGTGTTAGTCCCATAAAAAAACAAAGTCAGGATCGCGAGAGAGAAAGGTACTAGACTTATTTTTTCGGCAAGGGGGACTCCACTTTTTTGCGGCAAAGCTGACTCTAGTAGGGATATGCTTATATAATAGGCGCAGGCCGCGTATGTTTCCTTTTTGTGTGTATGTTACGCGATTACTTTGGTGTTCGTGGCCGCTCTTAAAAATTATTTTTTTATTTGAGCACTTCCGCGGTGTTCCCATAAATGAATTAAGTCAGGATCGCGATAGAGAAAGGTACTAGACCTATTTTTTCTCTCTGCCATACGTAGGGCGCATTCAGAATCGACAACCTTGGGGTAAAATTAACTTTTTTCACCGAACTAAAAGATAAGCGGATAGCTGCAGCCCCGTGTGTATCGATTTGTTGCAGCCCCGCGTGTATCGATTTATAAGCTTTTTACAAATATAATGTATTCTACCAATCTACAACCGGTTAGCTGCAGCCCCGTGTGTATCGACTTATTGCAGCCCCCTGTGCATTAATTTATAAGCTTTAAATAGGAAATATAAGGAACTAAAGACATATTTGGTTAAATATGACACATTTAAGACTGACATAACTAGTTCCTCCCCTTTAAACAGTTTGTTAAACACTTGCAACAGTGTTTTGTCCAATAATAACTGTGATATCTTTAACATTAGTTTGAAAGAAATAAGGACACTACTAAATCCCTAGTCAGTTTGTTGTTGTACTTAAATTATTTGTTTTCTTTAGATATTTAGCACTTGTTATTTAGTTTGTAAGTATGTAGTCCCTTACATGTAATTACATTTATTTGTGTTTGTAAGGAGTACCAATAAATAAATAAATAAATATTATAGGTTGGGCTCAAGATTAGTTCTGGTTAGTTAAATTTTTTTTTTTAATTTCTTCATAAAACATCCATTTCTGTCAAAAGCGTATAAATCGATAGAAGCTGCAGCTAACCGCTAAAAGAGGTACTAGTAGTGTTAAGTGAATATTTATCGATTTAATTGTAATAATAAGAAACTAAAAAGCTAGAAATAATCATAAAAAAATTGAACCGACTTTAAAAAATTAAAAATAAAAAGTTGAAAATAATAAAATAAAAAAAAACATCTCTCAAACTCACTTAGTCAATGTTAATAACTAAATAAGCAAAATATTTTATATTTTTATGCAATATGCTATTACCCGACTTCTTTTTTTTATGTTTTATTATTATTATTTTTAACTTTTTAGTCACTTTTACTTTTTTTTTGTAAGTCGGTTCAATTTTTTCTTACTGATTATTTAAATACATATTAAGGGTGATTAATAAAATATGTTTGTTTGCATAATAAAAATGTACCAAAAATTTGTAATACAATTTTAAAAGTTTAAATTTAAACAATTTTTATGGTTTTAAAAATTGAAGAAAGAAAAATTTTAAATACAGTCATGCAGAGTAAAAAAAATAAAAGTTACCATTATTAAATTAAAATATAGGTTTGTCCATAATTTTTTGACAACCTGGAAGCAATAACTAGGTTGTAGTTGAAACACGTAAGACAAAAAATGTGATCAAATAAATTAAATTTTAATACCAAGTTATATAAAATGTAAATTTTAGAAAAGTTAATTTTAAGAACGTTACAATATTTTAAAAATTTAATACGTAGCAAATATTACGTATTTATATAACATTTAAATAAATGGCATGTCAAGTATACATATGTATGCGCCTAATAAATAATGTACTTTTTTATGTACTTTTATTTACCTATTTATTTACATTTTATTATTACCTTAGGGTACCAAGTCGCCTTAATCTGACCCTGTGTATGTGTCCCAACTCTTTGGAGGTCACTGTACGTCCTAAACAGGCAGCATTTCAGTACAAAGTTCCTATTCTCTTTTTTATAACAAATTTACCCTAAAGTTTAAAAACTAGTCCCGATTAAATGTAAACTTTATTACTTCTGCCACTCTCCTCCAACTGTGCCAAAATTGTAATGATTTTAATCAAGTTAAAACTAAAAGTTTTATGTTTTCTCTAATTCTAGATCTTTTCCCGGATTGCGGATTGTTCCTTATTGGTTTAACCCATTAAGCTAATTACTAGTTTAATGTTTTCCATTTAAATTTTGACCCTTATTATTAAATTTAAAAGTTTTAAGGACATCCTCCAGTGCCAGCTTCTAATGATCTTAATACTATTTAAAATTGAAAAGAAAATGGGAAAAACTTTGAAAACTACGTTAGAAAGCAACTCGTTTAAAAATAAAAAAATAGATGTTTTTAAACATTAGAAAATTATTGCACAGTGGAATAAGGCCAGGCAAAGTCGATTGATGAGATAAGGTCACGACATTCGCCATATTGACTAACGCGGCTGTGACGTCAAGTCGGGCCATTTTCGGCCATGTTTGATTTTAGGTAGATCAGTGGCGTAGAATTAAGGAGAAAACAAAAAGAACTGTATGTTGTAAACAAAATTTATTGGATTATTTTAATAGGTATAACTTAAAACTAAAACATAAATATGGTTTAAATATTGAAAATTAAAAATTATCAAAGCGACGACAGGACGATGAAGTAACTGGCAGAGCAAAGATTTTTCATGGTTCCGTAAGTCAAAAACCATTTTAAAAACTTTGTATACAAGGTGTGTGTAGACTAGAGGGCGATGGGTACACTATTTAAAATTCTCTAAAACTACCCAATTTTTTGTTACTACTCTGTATGTATGTAAACTAGTAAGCTTTTCTATGCTTTCTGCACAAAAAGGTATACCTAGTAAGAATCGGTCTTGACAACCGTTTTTTAAGGTATTCACGTTTTAGTTGTTCAGTGCACCCGAAAGTATGTACCTTCAATAACATCGTAATAGCTAAAAACTCCTGGATACCGAGTTTTATTAAAATGTTTAAAACATATCAGAAATTATCAGAAATGCATGAATAAAAATATTTATATCCCTTTAACAACCCGTATCTTCCTTATCATTAACTTTTTGATATAGGTGTGTTTGTTTCAATCCTAAATGAGTATTTTCGCATAAGAAATCTGTGGTTTTTCTGTGTACCATTAATTAGCGGACACTCATCAGTATCATATGTATATAAAAACACGAATGACTAAAAACTATTCGACTAAACACTATCAAAATCTCTAAAATAAAACGAGTCCGAAGCAATAATATGTGAAGTCTCTAAACTAACCATAAACATTAACAACTGAAAATCCTTGCAAAATATACAACCAAAATGAAAATGGCAAATTTCCACAGTTTTTACCAAATAAAGCTTCGACAAGGCACGACTCTGTCATCAGGCTGATAATGCTACCAACTTTGAACAGAACTGCCAACCGAAATCGTAATTCTCACACCCTCACATCCCTGACAAAAGCTATCCCCGGTCTTGCTTATGTCTAAACCCCTTCTCATAAAGAAACTCTGAGGCCAGGCACTAATAATACCGGCCTTATTTTGACATCTGAGCTTGCGCAGATGCAAAGTAGGATAAGGACTCCCTTAATAAGTATAGTGCCTGGCTTTATTTATGTCGGTTTTAGGTCGTGCCTTATTTTGGCCTTATTTTAGCTTCGAACCTGTTCGTCTAACCGAACGGCTGCCGACCACAAAATCGAAAAGTAAAATTACTTAAAACCATGCTTTTTCAAGCAAATCCTTACTACACAAAACAATGAAGAAAATCCACTAAAATATATCCCTTTTTTTTAGGGTAATGGTACTATCAACATGATTTGCAATAACTCTAAATTATGGGTACAAGTAGTATTTAAATAAGGCCGGTAATAATAATTCCCGAGCTTAAGAGGGCAACTTGCAATAATTCTCTTTGATCTTTAGAATAAATTTCATTAGCCTATTAAAGGTACGCGCACATATGTCGGCATCGGACGGACAGTACGGTTTGGAAATATAATTTTAGTAAAATTAAATGAAGCAGTGCACCTATGTGCGGGCGGTTGGTACTGGATTTTAAAATTTCCCGCGAGAATATAGCAACTTTAATTAAAATCCGGCCATTACCGTTTCATATGTGCAATGCAGGTCAAAAATTAAGTTATTTGACAAGAATTTTAGCCGAATCCTACCGGAGGGTTTTAACCAAGTGTTTTTTTATCCCGGGTAAAAGATGCTTTTAATATATACATATCGTTTACCCATAACTTGCATGTGCGTGTGTGTCATTTAATTTTACTAAAACTATTTTTTCGATCTGTACCGTCCGTCCCATGCCGACGTATGTGCGCGTACCTTAATAGTATATTACATTACAAGGGTGGAAAATGACTTATTTCACACGAGTGGAAATATTGTTGCACGAGACGTCAGCCGAGTGAGACAAACCCACGCGTATTAAAAGTGATTTTCACACAAGTAATTATAGTAGTATAGTATATAGTATTTTTCCTACGACCACAAGTTATTCACCAAAAAAACAATAAAAGTTGTTTGTCTTCACGGAAAAAATAAGAAAACAATTGAAAACTTTGCATCACTAGGGTGATATATACTTTTCCTTACTGCAATATATTATACTGTTTAACAATATTTTTAGATCAAAAATCACCTACCTAGTCGCTTTTTATCATTTAAGAATTAAAAAAGGTCCTCATTAAAAAAATATTGCATGGCTATTTCAATGTAGATCTCAATAACAGCCTGATAACTCCAAATTTATTTTAAATAACAATGACAGCGATGACAGCTTTATATTTTACTTTGCAACACTAGTGTGATGTAACGCATTTTCTATGCATGAAAACAGTGTGCTATTTACTATTTTCACATGTGGTCGTAGGAAAAAGCGTTAACGGCAGTGATGACGAACCTTTTTGTATGAACGTGCCATTTTTGTACAACAACGTAAAATGAGGTCGTCGTTGGCATGCCATAAATATTATTTTTTGGGAAAAAATTTTAAGAGTAAAAAAGTCTCAAACTATTTTTCTTTTACTTTCCCTCATATTAAAGAAACAAAATAAAAAACACAACATGCTTGCGCGCCCAAGTTTTTACTTTGCGTGCCCACTTTCCGATACAAAATGTTTACATGCCGGTATTCACTTTAGACTGTCTATTTTTCCTCACATTTGCGTGTTACGTTAATTAGCTCATACGGTATAATACCTATTTTAAGTAACACTACCGCAACTAAAAAATTGCGTTTTTTGGCATGCTAGAAAAATAATTTTGTTATTTTTCTATATACAGAGTGTCCGGGAAAATGTGGGAAATCTCTCGCACACGTATGGAACAGATAAAAATAACACGATAAGTTCCTATAAAATTTTTCCGTTTAAGCCCCCCTGCGGAGATATGATCCCCTAAAGGGGGCAGCTAGAAATCGATTTTTCGTGAATAACTTTTAAAGCGCTCTGTATAATTTGATAATATTTTAGTACGATGCATACTAGTAAAGACCTCTTAAAATAGTGCCCTTGAAACTTATGTCGCTTCTTTAGTTTGCCAGGGACGGACCAGTTCTCGCACATTATTGATAATATTTTTTACGCCCTGTATGGTGAAGACACAAAAATATGTTTTGGGTAGTTTAAACCTTTTGCTAAAAAAAGGTAAACTTGTTTGACATCGATAAAATGAGCCGTTTTCGAGTTAAAAAATCATTTTAACAACAAATTCCTGACCTGCTACGAGAGGCCTTCAATACTGAATCAAAATTACAAATTACATCGAAAATAATCTTTTAATCGATGTCAAACAAAAGTACCTTTTTTTAGCAAAAGGTTTAAACTACCCAAAAACATATTTTTGTGTCTTCACCATACAGGGCGTAAAAAATATTATCAATAATGTGCAAAAACTAGTCCGTCCCTGGCAAACTAAAAAAGCGACATAAGTTTCAAGGGCACTATTTTTAAGAGGTCTTTACTAGTATGCATCGTACTAAAATATTATCAAATTATACAGAGCGCTTTAAAAGTTATTCACGAAAAATCGATTTCTAGCTGCTCCCTTTAGGGGATCATATCTCCGCAGGGGGCTTAAACGGAAAAATTTTATAGAACTTGTCGTGTTATTTTCATCTGTTCCATACGTGTGCGAGAGATTTCCACATTTCCCGGACACCCTGTATATATTTTTTAAAATTTTTATAGCTGGTAAATTCAATAAACTATATTTCCATTTGTACCATTTTTATTCCTCTAAGAAAATAATCGTATAAGGTCACTCTTGCCTTAGTTTGTTTATAATAGGATTTTTTGTCTTTAAAAGCAAATTTGGATTAGGTTTGTTTATACTTAAATTAATTTGTTTTTGTGCGGAACTTTCATTGCGTGTGCTTAATCCGAATTATTATTTGATTTGTTTTGGGTGTTCTTTTTTTTTATTTTTTGTGACATCTCACGAAAATTAATGCAAAATACGAGAGTACCGTGGGTTATTGGATGTTTAACCCATCCTTTATTCTGTTCCGCCAACGTTGTTGAAGCACTAAAACATGCAGTTATGCATTTCACAGCACCCTTAAGACAAGGCGGTAGTGCCATCATGGACGTTATTTTTAAAATAACTACTACATAGGATTGGCAAAATACTGCACTGAGGCTTTGCCATTACCATCTGTGAGGTGACGAGGTAATAAAAACCCGGCGTAAGGAACCGAGATTCGAATCCGGGTCGCTGCGGTGAGAGCTCCAATTCAATTCAATTCAATTTTCAATTCATTTCATAAAATAAAGTTAGTTGTACCAAATGTGGTATTTTCTTAAAGCCCTTTAAAATATCTCCTGAATGGTGATACTGGTTATAATATATAGGTTAGTAAAAAAAAGTATGTTTTTTTAATGAAGTACCCCAAGTATCTAACTTTATCAGATTTGGAAATACGGCCATCTAAATAAGGTATTCAGGAAATTTTCAAAGTATCGCCATTTTGTAGTAGGTAAAGATATTGACTTTATATTCAAGGGTTATAAAGTACTCGTCAGGAGCTTTAAAATGATATTGCACAAGACCCCCCTTTCTATTTAATTTTTTTTCAAAAATGGCACCCAGCTGTCAGTTTGACACTTCAATCTGTCATTTCTTGTATAAAATTTGGTTTATGTTGTCTTACCAAAGTCCTTAAATTTTCGTGAAAAAATACCAAACAATTCAAAAGTTAGTAGGGGGGTCCTGAATTTAGACAAGCACTGTATATAACTATATTAAACCCGTCGAGTCGTGTTTAACTGGTTTATTTTAAAATCCGGTTTTAAATAACATCAGGAAAACAATTAAACAAATTTTTAGTTTTTGCTTTTTCTGTATATCTTTGGAAATACGCTGCATTTTGTTCTTTATTAACCGACCGATCTCTTACCATTTTAAAGATAGCCTTTACTGACCCTCCTTATATTGGACACGTTTTATATGAAGGTGTCCATTTTTAATGGTTTTAATACACAGGATTTCCTATAATAGTATATTACATTACAAGTGTGGAAACCCACGAGTGTAAGAAAGTCAGTTTCACACGAGTAATGTACACTATTTTTCCGACGACCACAAATTATTCACCAAAAAAAAAAAAAAATTAAAAAGTTTGTCTTTACAGAAAAAATAAAAAACAATTGAGAACTTTGCAACACTAGGGTGATTTATACTTTGTAGCACTACTGTGATATGTACTTTTCCTCACTGCGATATTATACAGTTTTGACAATATTTTTACATCGAAAATAACCTACCTAGAAGCATTATATAACTTTTATCATTTTAGAATTTAAAAAGGCCCTCACTTAATAAAAATTGTATGGTTTGGTTAGGTAATAACGGTAATAGTTTAATACGGTTTTCTGCTATTTTAAGTTTTTTTTTAATTATTGATACTTACATATTTTAGACACTCTTCCAAATAAAACGTAAGTGGCGCATATCCAAAATATTCCGTTTTAAAAAATATCAGTAAACAAACTTACGGGACCGGGGAGTGAAAGGGGTGTTGGGTGGGGTAAAATTGGTAAAACGAGTTAATGAAACTGAACATCCCATGTGAAATTAAGTAAAAATTACATTTTTTCTCATATTTTTGAGAAAAATATAAAAAATATGAAAATTGTAAATGCATATAGCTTATGCAAGTCCTAAAAGTAAGAAAAAAACGACTACTAAACGTCAGTTATACCATGCAAATTATGGAAAGCATTTGGCAACGTCGGAAGAGTCTGATTATATTTATGAATGGATAAAAGAAAGTGGATTCATAAAGTGTGTATTAGCCTTAGGTTTAATAAAGGGATTAAAAAATAAGATTTACCTAGTTGTTTTGAGTACACAAAGACAGAGAGAAAGGAATTTGATCCATAGGAGTTTTTTTCTCTGGCGCTTTAGGTCGAACGGTCAAGCGGCAAGGCTGCCTCTATAAAGTGCGTGCTCAAAGGTAGGGAGATTTTTAATTTGATCTAGTTACCTGACAACACTGTGCTACTGAGCGAGCTGTCAGTGAAAGTTGTTTTTTGTGGTAATGTCTATTTTTGTTTATGTTTTTATTTTTTCGAGAATTTTATTATTACTCTTTTAATACTAGAAGAAAGCTTATACTGTGTAGTAACTTAACGTTAATAAGATGATTTTCGCTAATTTGGGTTCTACTGTTTCAGGTAAGTAAAAAGTTTTTTTACTGTCACTACAATAAATATGTCACTTGCAAACCAATAGCAGTTTTTAGAATGACATCATAATATATATTACACGAGTGTTGTAAAGTACTTTGCAACACTAGTGCTGTAAAGTACTTTGTAACACTAGTGTGATATAACGCATTTTCTATGCATGAAACCAGTGTGCTATTTGCTATTTTCACAAGTGGTCGTAGGAAAAAATAGATTTTAGAGCTAAGCTAAAAGCTGGCCAATAATACAGATGGCTAATAAATAAGGGTAGCCGTTGACAACGTATTACGTATTTTTTTATAGTTCTTTCTTCTTAATCCAATAATGGCTTTATGATAAAAACTAGGACGTTATTTTTATTGATAAGAAGTTACTTTAAAAAATAATAAATTATGACCAGTAAAATCACATTTTTTTTTTGTAACACAATACACTAAATATTTATTGCCAATAAATTGCCGACATAAAACGAAATGGACAAACAAATCAAACGAGACATATATGTATAGTCACTGGATTTTTATGTATTGGAAAGATTTATTATTCCATGCAAACTGTAAATTCTGTCTGCTTAAATTTTTTGCGAATAAATTTTTTTATTGGTTTTATAAAATTATTATCTATTATAAAGATTTTTCTTGGTACTATTTTCGTAGATTTAGACCTCTTTCAGACGAAGATACTGTATGCGAGATACTGTATGCTGGATACAGAATTACGATCGAAAACTTGGTACTTTTGCTTCGCATAACGACTCGTCAATACAAAAACAAAACCATACAACTTAAATGAAAATACAAAAAATGTCATTTATAAAATACCTTGCGAATGCAATAAGTTTTATATAGGTGAAATTTGTAGTCCATTAGCCAAACGCATAAAAGAACACAGATCATACATTAATAATTAATAGTTTAAAAAAACTAAAAAACACGCTTTTATATGCAACCGAACTAAAAATTAGAAAATAATTTTTCATTAAAAAAATATTGTCAATTCATAGTAAAAAGCGTGGGGTGCATTTTACTATTTTTTCATAACTTTTCCATCATAGATATTGGCAAATATAATAATTTTAACATTTAATATATTAAGCACCCCACGCTTTTTACTATGAACTGACAATATTTTTTTAATGAAAAATTATTTTCTAATTTTTAGTTCGGTTGCATATAAAAGCGTGTTTTTTAGTTTTTTTAAACTATTAATTATTTTTCATTTTTAGTTCGTTATATTAATAATTTTTCGCCATTTTGTCAAGAGTAGCAAAGTTTGGAATGTTGCCAACAGATGGCAACCCACTAAAAATTTTTTCGCCATTGAGTAGCAAAGTTTGGAATGTTGCCAACAGATGGCAACCCAGGTGTTGTTTTCATAATATAATGGAATTTTTTTTTCTGGCGATCCAAACCAGGATAACGGGATACTGTTTGCAGATTATTGCATTGTCATGGGTCCTTAATACGTGTGCAAAGTTTCAAAGAAATCGAATAGCTGGAAGTTGGTTAAAATTAGGCTCAAAGATTCCGTTACAAACATAGCCAGATGGATAGATAGATTGATAGATAGATAGTTACAACCCAAGTTAATAAAAGCGTGTTAAAAACACAGAATTTCATAAATCAAAAATCTGCCAACACGCATTTGATAACAATCATAGAATAAACTGGGATGCTTTGAGCATTTTAGCAAAGGAAACTTGTTCTAAAAACGTAAAATCAAAGAAAGTGCGTAAATATTATTAAATAAAGATAATTGTGTAGCATCAATTTCCGTTAATTTCAATAACACTTGGTTGCCTTTGCTTGATACTGAAGTATCTTCAGGAAGACTAAAAATTAACTAACTATTCACCTTTTTATGTAATATAAACAATAAATACACCAGCAACCAGTTATCTATGTCACTATGACACTATAACCTAACAAACATATTTGACATTTAATGTCAAAGACATTTCAGAATCTCTTAAAAAAACATAAAAATTTTAAAATTTAAAACCTAATAATAGTAAATTTTTATTTGTTAGCAGATTTGCCACCGAAACGTCGATTTTAAAGTATCTTTTTACTTGTTTTAATTTTTTTTGTTTTTTAGTACTTTTAATTTCATTTTTGGCGAGTACCCAACTAATTACCATCCATTAAATGAATCCGCCAAACTACAGAACATATCTTCAATACAAACACACACGCACATTTATGGAAATAGTGTGGGTTTATCCCATGTTGGAATTAAGAGAAACCAAGGGAACGTATAATTTACTATATCAAGATTTATTGCAAGACCCATCGAAATTTTTAAATTATTTTCGAATGTCTATTCAATCGTTTGAGGAACTTCATAGCATTTTGGAAAGCCAGCGTTGTTGTTTTTTATTTATATCGCAGTAATCTGAGTGCGCTGTATCCCATAAACAGCTATTTGGCACCACCAAACTTATAAATTTTTCATTATCAAATACTCCACGTTCCATTTCTACGTAATATCCAATGTCCAATTCTTACATTAACTAATCCACTACTAACATAAGAAAAATTAAAAACGCCTATGTTAAACCGTATTTACTGCTGAAAAAGTCTGCGCGTCTGAACAGCTTCGTATAACATAATGACAATTTTGTATGCGGCATACGCATTCTGTTGCCGGCGGCCGAACAATGCGTGATACAGAAATTTGGTGTCGCGATACTGAACGTGTCGTCTGCGCTGTATGAAAAGTCCAATTTCAGAGACAACAATGAGACGAGCAACTAAATGTAAATAAATTATCCGAGAGAGAGATAGCTGCTGGGCCTTCCTTGTCTGTCTTCAAGGAAGGCAAACGCAGATGGCGCGTGAGTCGACTTTATCGTTTGCCCGCCAAATTCAAATTATATAGCTGTGCCTTTTTTGCCCTTAATATTAGGTACTTGTTTTTGTTTCCTATTAATATAAAATATTGGGGTTTAGTTCAATAATTACACACACCTTATTAAAAATGTCATTTATTTGGTTTTTATAAAGATTTTTTCTTACAGATAACCATGTCAATATTACCTTAAATTATCTGTTGAAAAGCACAAATTTAATATATACACTGTGATCACTAATAAAAGTCAATATTCAAAGTCCAATTAAAGGTAAAAAACCACGAAACACACAATAAATCACAGAAAATGTAAACAAACTGTCCAAACAAATCGGCCATTGAAAAATATCAAACACAAATATCGATTAATATTTCGGCGTGACTGCCTGCGGCAACGTTGTCAAGTTAAAAATATTCGATTCATGGTATATTTTCTTTCTGTTAATTAGATGTGAGCCAAAAAGGACATTAAAGTTTACATGCAGAAATTGTAAACAACTTGGCAACCAGGGCAAAGCGATGATTGCTCCATCTACGATAGCCTGCCATGATGAAAGACAAAGACATATTTATTGGAACTTGCGTTAAACCAGAAAGAGATAAATACAAAGGACAAATTGTTAGGACCAGTTACTCGTCTCATTCTTGTCTCTGCCAATTTGTTTATATGCAATACCTCTATCTTGGATACGCGTATCTCGCATACAGTATCTTCGTTTGAAAGAGCTCTTAAAATAAAAACTTAAATGCATTTTTAAAAAGTTTAACACCGTGTATCTTGAGAATGAAAAACCTACGAACCCACGTTTATTTACCTTTTCTTTATGTTTCTAATGTAGAATCCGCCCCTAAATTTTTTAAACAACATTCTGTAAAAAATATGATTAATTAGTTTTTTAAATATAAATTAATAAAAGCCCTCTTACCTATTGTTAAATTATCTTCCACAAAAACAAACATGTAATACATACATATACATTTTTCATTTTATTTTATTGTCCATTTCATTTTGTATCAGCAGTTCACTTGCATAAAATATTCGGTATATTAAGCTGCTTGAAACCAAAAGATGATACTTGAAGAATATTTTTAGTACGTTTTATGGTTAAGTAAATAAAATATTTTTTTCTACTAGCGTGTGGAAAGCAGCACTTTTCGCACGCATTTTAGCTTGGAAAGTATTACTTTTCCGCACTTGTGAAGTTTGACTTAGTATAATTTTATTATTGGCACTAGAATTCTTTTATTTGTACAAATTAGGTGTAAAATTAACTGAAACATTCACTAAAAATTAATATTGTTTTAAAAACATTGATTCAAAAATTCTAGTATATATTAAATTTGCTTGTCAGATGTCTAGTGTGCCAGTGTCCATATTATAAAAGATCAAACTCTTTAAAAGTCATCGATAATTAAAAGTGTCTTTAGTACATTCTAATCAGTATCGTCGATTTAAAATAAAAACGTTTCCCATGGAGTCTTCTGTCGAGGAATTACCTGAATCCATTCTAAAAGCAGCCGAAATAGCAAATTTTGATTTGTTACCGTCCAAATCGAAGCACAGGTACGATAAAGAATAGACAGCATTTTGATGATCATTTTTTCCTTTTTTATTACTAGTTTTATTGTTAAAAAATATTTAAAATTAAAAACCTTAGACGGACAAATACAATATTTGTATTTTTCAAACAATATAAATGTTATTTCCACCAACTTTTCCGACAAACTTTAAGTGTTGATTCTCCAACAAAAAGTAAAAATATATATATAAACATATGTCTTAAAAAGGATTTCCTGCAAATATTTTGAAAAAAAAATGGTACGCAACTGCATTTTCCTTTAAAAATATAATATTTTGATTCCCGTTAAAGCAAATTTGGTCTTTTAACTTTTTTAATATATAGTTCACAGCATGCTTAAATCGCTATTTAGTTGGTATAATATGGTAGTCAAGTTAGGATTGAAGCATTGATGAATTTGGCAATCTTTTGCGTGGGAAATTAATTTTGATTTAAATAATATGTGAAAAAGGTGATATTATTTACTGTAAACTAAAATATTAGCGATATTAAATGACTATGACAATAAAATTTTTGATTTTATTTACGCAGAAAACCTTATATTAAATACAGAAGAAAATAAAGAGATTAAAATTGTTTAGAACTAAGCAAAAACTTTAAAATATAATTTTTTATTTTAGGGAGACCCAGCGGCGTGCATTTTGAAAAACAAAATTAAATAGAAAGGGGGGTCTTAAGGCGCATAATTTTAATGCTCCTAACGACTACTTTATAACTCCAGAATATATAAAGTCAACACCTTTTTCTACTACAAAATGGCAGTACTATTAAAATTACCTGAATACCCCATTTGGGTGGACATATTCCGAATCTAATAAAGTCTCTTTTCAAAATTTCTTACCTGATACCTGCCAAACACACTATAAGCCAACTTCATGGACTCTTTGTTTGACCTACGGACAGTGCGGCCGTGCGTAGAGAACTACAAAGTTCTTCCCGGGGTGGCGGTTAGAGGTGCCGTATGGACGATTTTACCTTCGGGGATCAAGGAAAGATTTACGCTAAATTAACAGCATCTTTCTTCTGGATCTAAGCGCTGTAAGCGAAGATTCCTATAAGCTGATGAGTATCCTGTTTGGTGGTGAACACGAAGTATTTCCCAAATGGCGGGAAATAGATGAGGCGTGCCATGGGAACTGTCAGTAGTGAAAGTAAAGGTTGTACGTAACACCAGTAGCAGGTCTTGGTTTGACAGCCGACAATTTATGCATTGCATCGATTGTAGAATTATTTTGTTTTTTTTTTAATTTCTGGGAGCTACGAGCTCGATTATCCAAATTTTCCGCCAACAAAGCCCTGGAAAGGATAGTCCGGAAGAGGGAGAGTGGTGGATTGGACCTGAAGGGACCAAAACCAAGAAAAAAAAAATAGAATAGAATAGAAGCCAACTTCATAGTCTACAATTGCTTTTACCTATGTTGGAAGCATGCACTGAGTTTTTTAAAATAACGATTTTCTGCCGCTCATCGGGTTCTTAGGCCTCTGACACGATACTGAGCGTCAGCGGCCAGCGTTGAGCGGGAAATTTAAGAGCGCTGTCTTTGATCTTTATGCGAGAATAAAAGAACTTGTTTGCAGAAATCGGTATCTAAAAATAAAGTTGTTACGCCTAAAGACTTTAAAATAATATATTTTTTTATATCATGTTATGCTTGCAGAACATTAAAAGCATCAAGACTCGTACATATAAAAGCACAAAAGCATACAAAAGGGCTTCCAAAATCAAATATTTGTGAACATTTATATAAAATTTTCTAAAAGGATTTTTGAATTGTATCGTGTCGAAGGCAAACCCTATATTTTAAACCTAAAAGAGTACCAAGTTTTATTTGATTATCACTCCCAAATGAAACACTTTTATGTGGGCAACATAAATAAAGTTAAAAATGGTCAAAATGGATGAGGACAAAAAGTTTAGCAGTAGAGGGTGGCCCAAATACTATTGTTAGATTATATACCTATAAATAAAGGATAAATACAAAAAGGAAAATAAAGTGACTTTATAGAATTCTGCAATACCTATATGAGAATTTTTCTTTATTAAGGGGCCCACGAACGATCAATACTACTGCTCAACATATTGTACAATAATATTGCGAGTCGTCCCCAAACAGTGCAATAAATTTGCGCAATGACTGTATTTAATATATTGCACAAATAACTAGTCTTATTTTGTAACTAATGCACTGAAAAATGATATCTTAAAACACAAGCCAAATCTAAGGCTGTAATTTGAGAGAATTGTGTTAAAGAAATAGGATCTCAAACAGAAAAAATATGTTTTTAGCTTTGCGTACTAAATTCAAAAGAAGGCGCTTTTTGTAATAAAAATAACCTTATTTTATTTAGTGACCCCAATGGGTCTACATTAAAGAACGATGTATTCCGTTAAAAACATCGAGCGCTTTCCCACTGAGAGATTCTTTCTTTAAGACAAGATAGTAAATACCACAGACTGAAATAAAAATTTAATTCAATTAAGATAATTATATTAAATAAACAACTAGTTCTCTTTTTGATAGTTAAGAGAGGAATTCTGCTTATCATGTCATTCACCGAGACCTCTTCTTCCATCGATGATGCGTTTTGCCGAACCTCATAGGACTTATCAAACTGGCTGTCCCGGGTCCAAGTTGAATAATATGAATAATAAGTGTATCTTATAAAAAACTTTCGTTGTTCGACGGTAGAATATAATCGTACCGTTGATACCGTACTAAAAAGCATAATTCAGTGAATACTTATATTAAAGAAATAGGTTCTTTGACATAAAGGTTAAAGATTTTGGTATAGGTTCTTAAAATAAGAAATCTATTATTTTAAAGAAAATTCATTAATATTTTGATAGAAATATTTAATATTTCTTTTGTTTAAAATCTTAAAACTTATATTTAAGATATTAAAGAGCTTAAATCATAAATCTTTAGGTTCTTATTTCTTGATTCTGATATTCTTAAAATAATATTAAGGATATTTTAATTTAAAAATTTCTTTTACATTAAAGACATAAATTAAAGTATTTTTTCTTCCAGTTTAAGAACCACTATTATTTTAAAGTAAAAAATAAATCTTGGTTTAAAAACACAACTATTCAAAAAGAATCCATATTTTTAAAACCTTGTATTTGCTTAAAACAAGACATTTTTTTTCTGTGTGGTTAAAACATGGATAAGAAAAAAGTAATGGCTTAAAGCATGTTTAAAAAAAAAAGAACCTTTATTTCATCTTCTATGCTTTTCAACCCATGTTTATTATTTTTAATTTTTTTGTAAAACAAATACTCTTTCGTATTTAAAAACTAAAATAATTGTGCAATATTATTCACACACGACACAATAAATCACTATTGCAAAATAAAAATCAAACTGCTTTTGATTGACACAATATATTGTACCATCTCTCAATATGTACCTTAAACGGCCAATATTATGGTACAACATAAATATTGCGCAATAATATTGATCGTTTGTGGGTCGCTTTAAGAGAAATTTAAAAGTTTATTTTTGCAATTGCGTCTGCGTGACATATTATGTCTTGTTAACAGCGGCATGACGGAAAATTTAAAAACGAAGTGACTAGGGGCACGTTGATGTGCCGCGATTATTTTTTTACCAGGCACGTGTATGACGTCACTACTGAGCGTGCCATTATATCATCATCAAAGTTGAAATTCAAACTATCCTTAATTTGGCTATATTCTGCCTTCTTTTTGCACAAAATTCTTGATATAACACTAAATTGGCATACAATATTTTATGAACATCCTTAAAAAACCTCTTTTGTAGTTATTTTACACGTTTTTATTAAATTCTATTTTTTTACGCCCAAAACGCTGCAACCATGCATACACTTATGTGTATAGTGGTTTCAAACATGGCGACTTGATTTAAAGCAAACCTTTTATTATATTAATAAAGAAAGGCTTATAATCAGTAAAAAACAGGTTTTAAAAAAGGTTTTTTAATGTAAAATGAAATATTGTGTGCCAATTTAGTGTTATATTAGGAATTTACTGCAAAAGAATGGAGAATATAGTAATAATAAGGATAGTAGACAGTAGTGACGTCATACACGTGCCCGGTAAAAAATAATCATCGGCACATCAACGTGCCCCTAGTCACACTGAGACGAAATCACGAGTGGGGTTAGATCACAAAATATCAAAAAGCTTAGAGCATCAAAAGTCCCTAGAATTTATTTGTTATCTCAAATGCTAAGTTTAAAGCATGTATTTTAAAAACATTAAATTTGCATTTTGTTATTTTTTTAAATTAATTCTCTAGTGGGCTTTTTAAGACAAAATGAAGAAGCATTTAGGGGAAAGAGCATTTAGAGCGCGTAAAGCGCATTTAAATGTACATTTAATTTTAAGCCTGTTTTTGTGCTTTCCTTGAGGTAACTTGCATATGGGATGTTAACAATTGATTAATTTTAAAATATTTAGTTATAAGTAAAACATAAATAGGATAAATAAGTTTTGCTATGTCTAAATACCTTGTTGATTTTATACTCCAAGAGCCCGTAAGCGGCGGAACTTTACCATTTTGTAAAAGCTGAAACTTTTTAAAATTTATAAAAAAACACGCAGTAAAAATTATGAGGTATTCTGCGATTTGATTTGGTGCTACTTATTTATTTAAATTAATTGAAAAATTGGGTGTTTATCTTTAATGGACTTTATTTTAAATTTATAAGTTAAAAGTAACAGCAATTACAATTCTGGACAAAAAGAAAGACCAATCAAAATTTTGTTTAAATTAAATCTTACATACCTTTTTGGTTTTTTGACAGATTTTATTGATTTTTTGGTCCAGTTGTAGCCCCTTTTAGGAAGACAATTATTAATATGGAGATTTTGAAAGAGTTTTCTAGAATTAGGTGTTACACAGGAGATTCAAATGTTGCATTTTGTCCAAATCTCCAATCACCCTGTGGCCTGTGGAATATTTAAGGTCACAATTTTTTACCAGTGTATTAGATTTTAACGCCCCATCTTTTCTTAACATTTCATTTTTTTTTATATATACAGGATGATTCAAAAATCGATCACAAATCTTAAGGGGGTGATTTTACTTGACAAAATAAGGGTAGAGCCTTATATATATTTTTTTTTCAAAATGTCATTCGTTTTCGAGTTACAAGCCGTCAAAGTTCAATTTTTATTTTGGTTTTCGCCATATTGCATTTATTTTTTAACCAATCCAGTTCAATATTTGGCACACAACTCGAGCTTTGCAGATTCTAAAATTTTAAGACAAAAGTACTTTTTTAAATACCGCCAGAGGACACTTTACCTAAACATAAATTCGCAAAGCTGGTACCTTTAATAAAGTGATACTTCAGTTCAATAAATTCTTATCTTTTTTATTTTGACAGATATCGCAAAGCTGGGAGCGCCATTTTATAGACAATCAAGAACCTAAATAATAAGGTACTTTTATTAAAGTCGATAAACCTCACTGTTTAGGCACCAATAGACATCAAAGTTTTCATCAATTTCAATCAAATTACCTACATACATACAGGGTGTCCAATAATTCAGCCGACAAACTTAACCAAACAATTCTACAACAAAAATAGGAAAAAACTTGATATAAACATATGTCTTAGTTTTTAAACTACGGTGTGTTAAATGTAAAAAGTTTTTTTTTAATTTTTAACAACCACGTAGTTCAAAAACTAAGACGTTTAGCACATATGTTTATATAAAGTTTTTTCCTTATTTTCTGTTGTAGAATCGCCCCGTAAAGTTTGTCGGTTGAGTTACTGGACACCCTTTATGTATGTAGGTAATTTGATTGAAATTGATGAAAATTTTAATGTCGATTGGTGCCTAAACGGTTGGGTTTATCGACTTTAATAAAGAGTAACTTATTTTTAAGTTCTCGATTATCTATAAAATGGCACCTCCAGCTTTGCAATATCTGTCAAAATAAAAAGTTATGATGTAAATAAATTTTAGGTTTTAGGTAAAGTGCCCTCTGGCGGCATTTAAAAAAGTACTTTGTCTTTAAATTTTAGAATCTGCAAAGCTCGATTTGTGTGCCAAATATCAACTGGATTAGTTAAAAAATAAATGCAATATGGCGAAAAACCAAAATAAAAATTGAACTTTAACGGCTTGTAACTCGAACACGAATGACATTTTAAAAAAATTATATAAAGCTCTACCCTTATTTTGTCAAGTAGAATCACCCCCTTAAGTTTCGTGATCGGTTTTTGAATCACCCTGTATTAGTATCTCTATACAAATTAAAAAAATAATAATACAATTTAAATATGATCGTCGTCATATACGCTATACATATTGCGAACATATTGGGAAACCTCAAAATTTGGATGGTCATATTTTCAAATGACAAATGTAGTCATTTTTTTTAAGGGTCTTTAAAAGATCTTTTTACTGGTAATATAATATACAGGGGTTTTCAATTAAAAATTAACTTTTTGCGGTACCCAGTATATCTTAAGAATTAACAAAAATCTTATTACTGATTTGGAGAGTACAAAAATCAACTTTATTAACCAGTATTTATATTTATTTTTTTATCATCAAAAATAAAAAAAAAATAGGAAGGATGTAAACATTATAATTTGACACCCAATACACAAATTTCATTGTCATATTTTTTAAAAATTGGTATTTCATTTTAGAATAGAGATACTGATATACAGGGTGTTCATTTAAAAACTTTCCACTCAAGTTATCTTCGAAACGAGACAGATTTGATAAAATCGCCGAAACACGTCAAGATATTTATTGAGGGGAAACGTTTTTACAAAAAATTGGACGGCGCCCCTTAACCCCTTAACCACCAGGGTCATCAATCTCAAAATTTCTTAAGTGAGAGGTGGGTCGAGATGATACACTCATTTTAAAGCTCCCTGACGGGTGCTTCTATAACCCTAGAATATGAAGTCAATATCTCACCTGTTACAGAAATGGCGGTACTTTAAAAATTACCTAAATACCTGATTTGGATGGCCATATTTCCGAAACTAATAAAGTTAGATGTACCTAATGTGGTGTTTTCTTAAAGCTCTTTTAAAGGTCTTTTAATAGTGATACTGGTAGTAATATACAGGGTAGAACAAAAAGTACATATTTTTTATTTAAGAACCCTGTATATTATTTTACCATTAAAAAGATCTTTAAATGAGCTTTAAGAAAAATACCACATTAAGTACATCTAACTTTATTAGTTTCGGAAATATGACCATCCAAATCAGGTATTTAGGTAATTTTTAAAGTACCGCCATTTTGTATAGGTGGAGATATTGACTTCATATTCTAGGGTTATAAAGTACTCGTCAGGAGGCTTTAAAATGTATGTATCACTCGACCCGCCTTCTCATTTAAGAATTTTGGGTTTATCGACTTTAATAAAGAGTACCTTATTTTTTAAGTTCTCTATTTTCTATAAAATGGCGCCCCCAGCTTTGCAATATCTGTCAAAATAAAAAGTTATGATGTAAATAAATTTTAAGTATTATTTTTGTAAAAAATGTTCCCCCTCAATAAATATCTTGACGTGTTTCGGCGATTTTCTCAAATCTGTCTCGTTTCGAAGATAACTTGAGTGGAAAGTTTTCAAATGAACACCCTGTATAAAAAAGAGAAAATGGTAATAAAAGATTAAGCTTTAAAATCCAATACACTGGTTAAAAATTGTGACGTTAAATAATTCCACAGGGTGCTCATAAATTTGGGCAAAATTCAGATGATTTGGTGAATAACACCTAATTTTATAAAACTTTTGCATTCCCCATATTAAATAAACATCTTGATGAAAGAAGCTACAACTGGACTAAAAAACAAATTAAAATTTAAAGAAAAGTTATTTAAGATTGCATTTAATTAAAATTTGGTTTATCCGGATATTTTTGTCCAGGGGTTATCTTTTTAACTTTATAATAGTTTATGTTATTATTAAATTTAAATAAAACAACACATTTTAACTTAAGTACTCTATATTATAAATTGCTTTACATACCTTTACAGATACAGAAATATTGCTAACACTTTATAGAAAAAGGTAAATATTAAATATAAGAAACTTAATGACTTAGATCTTCACATTCATACTTCTTTTTGTACTTGCACAAAATTTCCACGATTTCTAAAACAACTTTATCTGCATCTTGTTTTTCCATCGTCTGCAAGCTGTCTTCCACAAATTTTGCGAATGATTTATAACAGTTATTCTCGCCATCCTTGAGATCAATTAACTTGTTCAAAATTTCACTTGAAAGTTGTAAGTTGTTTTTAATGTCGGACATTTCTCCGAAAAACTTCTTTATGGTTTCCGAAATGTGTTCCATATTTCCTTCTAATTTTTTTACTCGTGTTACTATGTCACTTTCTTGTTCCATTTTTAAGAAAACTTAACTTTAAAACTTTAATTTTGTTGGTATCTCATCAAAGCGCCATTTACTAGTGCACATCATTTTTACCGAGGGTTATAAGAATTGGTCCAGCACAAGTTTCTAAGAAAAGGGTGGGTCTGGGATAAGGGCAGGTAGAACCTTATTTATCCTATTGGTTCACATACTTATTTTAGTTTAGTTAATTGCTGTTTTAAGATTAGAAAAATTAGTATTGTATACTAGACAAAAGAAAGTGTAGCAATTTTTTTATTTTAACAAATTATATTTTTTATATTAATTAGACGCAATGCAATAATAATAGCTATTTATGTATCAATCATCAGGTCGAAATCTAGCCCTCGGGCCAGAGGCCTTCGGGCTATTTCGACCTTCAGGGCATTATAGTCCTAGTAACGCCCGTGGTGCATACAATGCTTTATGTTTTACCCAAAAGAGTTTTTCAATGACTAATTACATTATTTATTCGCAATATAAAAAATAAGTTGCACCTGTACCTGTATACGTAAGTAGATAATGACTGGTGTTAAGTTTGACTTTGATGTTTCTATCAGTTAGTCAGTTGGCATTTTTTATTTAACGATTTGCTCAAAATGGAAGAAATTCCACAAAATATAAGAGAAAAGGCCATAAAAGCGACCGAAAATCTTTTGCCAGTTAAATCAAGGCAACAGTATGATCGGGAGTATGGCATATTTGGTATTTGGAAAGATGCGAACGCAATTCTTCAAATAACCGAAACCGTTTTAATGGCATATTTTCAGGAACTGGTAAGTTATTGATTTTATTTTAATACATATGTTTGTATAAACTTAATCTTTATTGTGAGAGAAATAAAATTGGATAAGCAATAAAATTTCCATATTAGCGCATTGGGGCATTATAAGCGAGCATTATCATAATGACCGCTTATAATGCCTTAGGTGTGATAGCAGGTATTATTGCTACCATAACATATTCCGTTTCTAAGGTATTACAGATCAATAATAGATGGGTAAAACATAAATAGTATTTAAACCACCACCACCAAAAGGATAGAAAAAATCTTCCTGTACAGGGTAGGCCAAATTCGGACAATGTTTTACAAAAAATGACCCCCATTTGCGAGCCTCAAATTTCAAGCCAAAATGATATGATTTTAGTTTTTTTTTTATCTTTGAACAAACCACGAAGGCTAAAAGCTCTAAATACTAACCGTACCGTGGGTGTCTTAAGCGAGGTAAAAAGGAGTTTGTTGACACGGGACTTAAATACTTGAAGATTTGGGGGAAAGGAAAGACCCACGGGCAGCAGATTCCACAATCTAGAAACTCTAGGGGTTAAATGAACGGGGCCTGTCCAGTTGGACCGTATAAGGATGCATACGCGCGGAACCACGAGTTTCTCTGTTGGGAACCGTGAGTGGAGGGACTATACTAGACAATTCTTTCAGAGCAGAAGCCATGGAAGTACCTATAAAAAGCGATAGATTCCCCCACAGCCCGACGATGGGCAAGAGGGGAAGCCTTTCTGTAAGTACAGGCTTATTAATGAGACGAATAGCTCTTTCTTTGAATAGAATCAAGAATGCTTAGGGTTGTGGGGACGCCATGCTCCAGATATGAGAACAATATTCCGAGGGAGGTCGGATTGGGACACATATAAAGTGTATAAATTAGAAGCGGAAAAATACTTTTGGCTCGAAAGAGAAATCCAAGCTTTTGAAGCTGCCGTGGAACATGATTGTGTTTTGGATGTATTAAAATGGACTGAGATTTTTGGCGCCCCTAATCCAATATTAAATTAAGATCCTCTGAAAGAGATATCTGCATCGCTCTGCGTTTATTTTCCCATTCAGGTTTAGTGATGGGTTTAGGAACCTGAAAACTGGAGTGAAGGGTACTATCGTCGGCGAAACTATGAATAGGGACTAGTTGTGGACGAGAGAAGGTCGTTGATGTGAAGAGAAGAAACAATGTTGGTGCCAGAACTGACCCCTGAGGGATTCCAGCATTTACTTGTTGAAAGCTTGAAGAATGGCCGTCCACAATAACTGATATACGTCGATCAGATAGATAACTAGAGAGCCAAGTACAGAGTTTAGTTGAAAGACCATAGGAGGGAAGTTTATTAAGAAGTGCGGCATGCCAGACCTGGTCAAAAGCTTTGGATGTATCAAGAGCAACGATCTGGGACTCACCTAGAAACTCAAGAGAGTTATTCCAACAGTGTGATACGAAGGAAGAAGATCTGCTGTAGATCTTTTGTGGCGAAATCCATACTGCCTGTCATGCAAAAATTTTGTGTTTTTCTAAGTACTTAAGAATTTGTAAATTAATTAATATTTCCATTACTTTACAGTTTTTTCTAGGGTGGCACATTTTTGACCAATTTATTTATTGTTGAAAATTTTAAATGGAAAACCCTGTATATTTTTTCCTTTAAAATTGGTTAAAAATTACCTTTTTTAAAAATGTATCACACTTTATATTTCTTTCCAGCCGTTTCTGAGATATTGCATATTTTGTCATTTATTACTGATATTGGCTTGATAGGTAGGCCATGAAAAGTAATTATGTTTTACTTAAAACAATCTTGTTATACCTTTTCTATTTTATTGACTGCAATGACGGGTAATCATTTTTATTAATATAAAAATCATATTTAAAAAGTATTTTACATTATTTTGGTAATATTTTTGCCGTAGAAACTTTTGATCGAGTTTTCTTAATACAGTAATATTTGATGTAAAAACAACCATTGTAGATAGGTAAGCAAAAGATTGCCATGAAAAACAAACACAAGCTAAATTTAAGTCTTTTAGCAAAAAGCTGACATTTGTTTTTCATGGTTATCTTTAATTTACTTAAATATAAAAAATAGTTGTTATTTGTTACATTAAATATTAACGTATTAATAAAACTTGATTAAAAAGTTCCCAGGAGCAAATATTAACAATATTATTTAAAATACTTATAAAATAGGATTACTTTTTACCCTTATTTGCGTTATTAAATTATTAATAAAAATGGTTTCCCGTCATTGCAGTCAACAAGAAACAAAAGTTATTAAAATATTGTTTAAAGTAAAACATGATTACTTTTTCATGACCTACTATCTAACCAAAATCAGTTATAAAAATGAGAAAATATGCAATATCTCAGAAACGGCTGGAAAGAAATATAAAGTGGGATACATTTTTAAAAGGCAATTTTTTGCCCTTTTTAATAGTGAAAATATACAAGGTGTTCCATTTGATATTTCCAAAAATAAATAAGTCAAAAATTTTCCATCCTAGAAAAAAACTAAAATCATATCTGCATTCAGATTTCATGGAGAACTCTGTATATTTTATCATCGTTAAAAAGACCTTTTAAAAGATTTACCAAAATTTCAAATTAAATATGTCCATCTCAAATAATTTTCGAAATATGACAAGTTAAATCTGAAAAATAGTAGATACATAAAATTTCAATTATATCTACCTTAAACACTAAGCTGAGACGCATATATTTAATGGCTGTTAATTTGTTTATTTTTGTCATGCTCAAGAGATAAATATATTTTAATCCATAATACTTTTACAGGTACAGAATGTTTTTATGCTTTTTTGTTATTGTAGTAAATGAGTCGCAAAATATTGTAAAAACCCTGTACAGGGTGGCTCGAATTCGACGCTCATCATTGGGATTTCGGAAACCGTAAGAGATGCAGGATCGGTTAAATGGAGGCAAAGTTGCGCAATTTGATGCTCAATAAAATGCCGTTTTGCGTTTAAAAAATTCCGAGTACTTCCGAAGATATTCGAAAAAACCGGAATTTTCAATTTTGGTTCTATTGTTTCCTGGCTATATTTGTTAAGATAACTCAAAATGAAAAACACGTTTTCATGGCCACTTTTTCTGCTCTATAATTCAGTGTGATTAAATATTGAATCTGACGTTTCGGCTTCTGGCGACCATCATCAACTTAATTTTTTTAAATACGGACCTGATATTTTTTTCAATTTAATTAAATCCTTTCATCACTCTTAAAACACTATATATCGCCACTTTGATATTTGCCGACGTTTCGTACAGACAATTCCATCACCAGAATATTGCATATTTATTTAACCATAATACGGCCCTGAACTACATTTTTAGGTAAAATGGTAAAAAAAAATAAACTTATTACATATTCATAATGTTTTATTGCAACTCATTGATATCTAACAGCGGAAATTACTTTATTAACAGAAACTAACTAGCAGGTACGAATTCAAGGGAGAACTTCATTTAATGTATGGATTGGTATGTGGAGGAACAAAATTATTGGACCTATCGTTTACGAAGGGACCTTAACTTCCGAACGATATCTAAATTTGATAAGGAATGATGTCTTAGACGCCCTAGATAATCAACCTTTGGCAGTATTTCAAGAAATATGGTGGCAGCAAGACAGAGCTCCTGCCCACAATGGAAGGAAATAGCTCAATTCCTTTACCATATATTTCCTAATAAATGGTTTTGCAAAATGGCCCGCTAGGAGCCCAGATCTTAGTCCCGTAGATTATTTTCTTTGGGGATATCTTAAGAACCGTTTATTTAAAAATGCACCTTACGACCTTTAAGTAGTACGACAAAATTTGATAAGGAAAGTCGCTGCCATTCCTGCGAGAACAATTAATCGAGCTGTATTAAAAATACAAAGCAAAGCAAGAAAATGCATCGAGGCGGAAGGTTATCTCTTTGAACACTTATAATAGTGATTAAATTATGTTTATTTTTAATATGGACATCAAGATAGTATTACAAATTGTTTATGTAAGCTGATTTGTTGTCTACCTTTTTGTATCTTATGTCTAATATTCATGAAATTTTCGGTTAATAAAGTAATTTCCGCTGTTAGATATCAATGAGTTGCAATAAAAGATTACGAATATGTAATAAGTTAATTCTTTATTTTACCTTCTTACCTAAAAATGTAGTTCAGGGCCGTATTATGGTGAAATAAATATGCAATATTCTGGTGATGGAATTTTCTGTACGAAACATCGGCAAATATCAAAGTGGCGATATATAGTGTCTTAAGAGTGATGAAAGGATTTAATTAAATTGAAAAAATATCAGGTCCGTATTTAAAAAATTAAGTTGATGATGGTCGCCAGAAGCCGAAACGTCAGATTCAATATTTAATCACACTGAATTATCGAGCAGAAAAAGTGGTCATGAAAACGTGTTTTTCATTTTAAGTTATCTTAACAAATATAGCCAGGAAACAATAGAAACCAAAATTGAAAATTCCGGTTTTTTTCGAATATCTTCGGAAGTACTCGGAATTTTTAAAACGCAAAACGGCATTTTATTGAGCATTAAATTGCGTAACTTTGCCTTCATTTAACCGATCCTGCATCTCTTACGGTTTCCGAAATCCCAATGATGAGCATCGAATTCGAGCCACCCTGTACATTATACACAGTAATATTTTTGTTATTGGTTATATTTTGTTGCAGAAGATAAACATGATAAAACAAACTAATAAAAAGCACGAAAAAATAAACAAATATATTCATAAAAAAATTTTTTTTATGCCTTTCTGCATTTCTGCAAAACAGATAGCATTTAAAACACTTTTAGTTTGTTTTTACATGATAATATTTGTAGCATATCGGTGTCACACTGGCAATAGTTTTTCTTGGCGTCCCGTAAAAGCAAAACTAAAACTAAGAGTAAATCGAAAATAATAACATCATAAAATTAACTATAGAGGTTTTAAGGATAATAGGTCGTAAAAATTTTAAAAGTACATATACAGGGTGGGCCAAATTACACTTGCACACTTTTTAACTAATAATAACTCTTTATCTGTAGCGCCTATCTTTTTTATTTTTAAAGGATAATTACCCCATTACCCCAGTCATCTTAGTTAAATTAAGGGCTAATCTCGGAATCTCACGGAATAAGCTGAATATCTGTACATACCTTTATTTTGGTACAAACAATACTCTCCTAAAAATTCCTTATGATATCGTGTAAGGAACTTGAAAAATGACAGGTAAAAGTGTCAAAAAATTAGTTTTTTGCGAATATCTCGTTTCCTTTACTTTTAATCGCATTTATATTTACTATAAAAGTTGTAGAACACAATTTTATTTACAAATTAAATTAAAAACATTTTTTGTCTGGCCAATGGATCCGATAATAGAGGGTGCAAAGTGTAAAGCACTTTACTGTATGTACATACATACCTTAGCACGCAATCAATCGTAATTTTTAGTCTAAAATGGTATTCTTTTACTTTAGTATTAGTTAAATATTACGACTGATTGCGTGCTAAGGTATGTACATACAGTAAAGTGCTTTATACTTTGCGCCCTCTATTATCGGATCCGTTGGTCCGACAAAAAAGCTTTAAATCAAATTTGTAAAGAATTTTGTTTTTTACAACATTAATAATAAATATAAATGCAAATTAAACTAAAGGAAACGATATAATGGCAAAATCGGATTTTTTTTTTTGACATTTGTCACCTGTCAAATTTCGAGTTCCTTACACAATATCATAGGGGATTTTGGGAAGAGTATTTTTTGTACCAAAATAAAGGTATGTACAGATATTCAGCTTATTCCCTCTGATTCCGAGGTAAAAGTCTTAATTAATTGGGCTACATCCTTTACTATATATTTATTTCTTTTACACAAAATTATATAATTTAAACAACACTTATGCGACTTCGCCTAAGTCTAAAATAATCCACCCTACGCCACCACCTGCAGTTTAAATTGACGAAAAACACAAAATGTCATAAAAGTTTTTACTAAATTCCATTTCTTTTAAATTCCCATCTTAATTTTTAAGCAGTTTACGCTATAAATATGTATTTTTTTATATAACTTATGGTACTAAAACCAAAAATAAACTTGTTCCATAATGCAATTTATTACTCTGGAAATTATTATTCTCTGCTCCCTATAACAAAGGCAGTTTCAAAAATGTTCGCTCTTAAAAGGACCAAACAGACAAAATTGTGAATACAATTTTATTGTTTATGTGAAACTCCATTGAAATAAAATATAATAAGAGGGATTAAAATTAACATAATTACTTTGCACCATTTAACAAATTAGTAATAAAACAAAATATTACAATAAACAGTTCCTTCCTTAATAATTCTGAATATATTTTGTTTTATAAAATATATAAATTCAGTAATGTAAAAAACAAATATTAAAATAAATAAAACCAAACTCCAATCGGGTGTAAAGGTATATTCGTTTTATTTTAGAATAAACTTAATTTAAAAGCCAAAATATTTACAAAACAAATACTTTTAAAAATTATTTTGTAAAATATTTAATTTAAAAATTGTTTCTAAACTTTGGTGGTTTTGCAAAAACAAAACGCAAGCTATTGTTGATGGCCACTCTTCGACTCTTCAAGCTTTCACAAAATTAATGCTGTAGTGGCTCAAGGTTCAGTACTAGCACCCACTTTGTTTCTTCTTCACATCAACCACCTTCTTCTTTCACAACCAATCCCATTCATAGTTATGCTGACGATAGTACCCTCTAGTTTTCAGGTTCTCAAACCAATCTCTCAACCCGACTTGGAAAGCAAACGCATGGAGATGCAGATATCTCTTTCACAGGATATCAATTTGATATTGATTAGAGCGCCAAAAATCTCGTTCAATTTAATGCATCCAAAACACTCACTCTTTGCTTACGAGTGGCCAGGTTTGCAGAGCGGGGGCACATTCAATCTTGTGGGCGTCACATTTCACAGAACAACCTTAACTGGCATAAACACATTGTATCATAGACACTGCGGCTTCAAAAAAGCTTGGATTTTTTTCCGAGCCAAAAAGTATTTTTCTCCTTCCAATTTATACACTTTGTATGTGTCCCAAATTCGATCATCTCTGGAATATTGTTCTCATGTCTGGGGAATGGCATCCCCTACAACCCTCAACATTCTTGATGCCATCCAAAGAAGAGCTGTTCGTCTTATTAATGATCCTTTATTTACTCAAAGACTTCCATCTCTTGCCTATCGTCGAGCTGTGGGAGATCTATCTCTCTTTATAGATACTTTTACGGCTTCTGCTTCGACGAATTATCCAGTAGTAGTCCCTTCTCTTGCACAGAGAAACTCGTAGTGCCGCACGTATGCATCTCTATACGGTCCAACTGGACAGGCCCCGAACTTCCCATTTCGTTCGTTCTTTTATCCCTAGAGTTTTTAGACAGCGAAGGTTTCCTTCTCTCCCAAGTTTTTAAGTCCCGTGTCAACAAACTCCCTCTTACCTCGCTTAAGACACCCACGGTATGTTAGTATTAAGGCTTTCATCTTTCGTGGATTGTCCAAAGATTTAAAAAAACTTAAGGCAGTTTAATTACATCTCGAAAATTCTGGGCTTTTTATTTTAAACTTCCAATCGCCTGAGTAACTAACATCTAGGTAAATAGTTTAGGCAATTTAGGATATCTTTTCAAAAATAAAAATGTATTTTCTGTAAGCAATTTTAATTTTACTACAACATACTAAAGTTTCATCAAAATCGGCGAGGAACACCTGGGATAGTTTCCTTGGTAATGCAAAAGACTTAAATGTAGTCTAAGATATCTATCTTCTGTATATATATATACTTTATTAAAAGGTAAATTTTTTTAGGGCATATGGCTCATTAATGACAGTCAAAATAAATAAATAAATAATATTCTGTAAGAATTCGGCTACCATGGTTGATTGTTTAAAAATTACGGAGTCTCCAAAAGAAAATGGAAATTTTTTTATTTTCAACTTGAAAACGGTGGCAGACTTTTCACCGAAACGTCGTTTTTTATAAATAATTTTTTTAGGGTGTTTTTCTTTATTTTGTTTTAGGCGACCGACCAGTTTATAGGGGTCAATAGGGCTGAACAGGGTCAGCTCGTATACCCCGGGACCAGGACCAAAGCAATCTTATTCTTTTTAGATATATTTGGCGTGTTCCCAATAAAAAAGACCATTAAATAAATAAATTTGCCCAACCAATATAGAGCAAATCTTGATTACTTTATTTTCGGCAACAACAGGAACGAAATCTTTTTGTTCTCATTCTTCATATTTCCAAAATAACTGTTCTTGCTTTAGGATATAATTTAAAGAGAGTTAAATATATTTCTCGAAATATGATCGTGTGTATTTCTTGAAACATGATCTTTAAAGGAACAACAACCTTTTCAATCGTTTTTTGCGTTCATAACATGGAAAAAGCTTAATATATTTTACCCAAACTCATGATATTATTTCGATGTGGCGTGCCCAACCGACATTTTCTTTCAAAATTGTTTTCTTCTGACTTCCATATAGACAATTTAGGGCTTTTGTTTAGTACAACTGTAGGAGTTTAACCTTTAACAAAAAATTTAATAAAAACATAACTGTCCATTACATGCTTTGGACAAAGTATATGTGCAATTTTTATCCAACAAAGCGTTTTGTATAAACGTAAAAGTTGTATACAGGTTGTCCGGGAAAATGTGGGAAATCTCTCGCACACGTATGGAACAGATGAAAATAACACGACAAGTTCCTATAAAATTTTTCCGTTTAAGCCCTCCTGCGGAGATATGATCCCCTAAAGGGGGCAACTAGAAATCGATTTTTCGTGAATAACTTTTAAAGCGCTCTGTATAATTTGATAATATTTTAGTACGATGCATACTAGTAAAGACCTCTTAAAATAGTGCCCTTGAAACTTATGTCGCTTCTTTAGTTTGCCAGGGACGGACTAGTTTTCGCACATTATTGATAATATTTTTTACGCCCTGTATGGTGAAGACACAAAAATATGTTTTTGGGTAGTTTAAACCTTTTGCTAAACAAAGGTACTCTTGTTTGACATCGATAAAATGAGCCGTTTTCGAGTAAAAAATTATTTTAACAATAAGAGTTTATTTTTGTTTAATAATACAATATTTTATTTTCGATGTAATTTGTAATTTTTGATTCAGTATTGAAGTCCTCTCATAGCAGGTCAGGAATTTGAAAAACAAAGACTTTTTCTACTAAACCGTTTCTTAATTGTAAATGTTTTTACAATTAAGAAATAAAATTGCCATCCACTACAGAGTTGGGCAGAATACTAAAAATCGGTGTTCGAATACGAATACGACTACCGGAAAAAGAAAGTAATCGAATACTAAATATTTAAATACTTGAAAGAAACAAAGTATTCGAATACATGAATACCCGGAATCGGTATTCAAATACTTGAAACGGAAACATTCGAATACTACTAAATAAAACCTATGACAAAATTGAAGAGCAAAAATAACCTTACCTCATTTTTCCCTACTTTGCTTCCCTTTTTGTTATTTAAATCATGACAATTTTAGTATTCGGATACTACTTACAGTTTTCGGTATTCGAATACTCGGAACGCCGGTATTCGAATACTCAAAAAAAAATATTCGTGGAATACTTTTGAAGTATTCTGAATACAGAATCCCGAATACTGAGCAAAATAGTATTCTGCCGAATACCGAATACCAAACACACAATTGTATTCGAATACTATTCGAATACCGGCAAAATGTATTCTGAATACTATTCAGAATACTGAGTATTCGAATACGACCCAACTCTGATCCACTAAAACTTTATTAAATTTTTAATTAATTTTTTACCGAAAACTCTTTAAAATTTTTTTGAAAAATTATTATTTATTAAATTATATTCATTTAAACAATAAAAACTTTTTTGGCAATCACCTTTGCTTATCCAACAACATAAAAATTAATTATGACATTAGGTTTGTGTGCATCGGTTGGGGGATAATTAATAAAAATTAAATTTAGGATTGTAAAAGTTCAGGCTCACAAGAAGTTTCTACAGGATCCTAGTCCAGAAAACCGACAGGCCAGCATTGAAGCAAGAAACTACTACAATTAAACAATTTCTGAAGCCAAAGACTCCTTCGACAATCGTATTAAAAACAAAGTTCTTTCTTGCTCAAATGGCAGCAAATCTTTCTGGTCCTTTGCGAAAAACATAAGTAGGAATTTTTGTACCAGTTCTTTTCCGCCACTAGCTTTGGAAGATGAAATTGTTTCTACCGCTAAAGGTAAAGGCAGAATTATTTGCCAAACAATTTGCTGCCAATTCAACCCTTGACCCTCCCGTAAATCATCCAATTCCAGCGGTTACCCCAGTTCCACATAAAATGCCCGATATTGTTTTTAAGGTAAAACACATTAAGCGTATCCTTTCTTCCCTTAACACCAAGAAATCATCTGGGCTGGATGGCATACCAGCAATCGTTTTAAAAAAATGTGCTCCAGAACTTGCACCAATCTTAACTCGGCTCTTTCGAATTTCTTACGACACAGGTATCTTCCCGGAAAGCTGGAAAGCTGCACGTGTTCAACCTATTCCCAAGAAAGGATCTAAATCTCTTCCATCTAACTATAGACCAATTTCAATTCTCTCAGTTCTTTGTAAAGTAATGGAAAAACTAATTAATTCACAAATTCTTAAGTACTTAGAAAAACACAAAATTTTGCATGACAGGCAGTATGGATTTCGCCACAAAAGATCTACAGCAGATCTTCTTTCCTTCGTATCACACTGCTGGAATAAGTCTCTTGAGTTTCTAGGTGAGTCCCAGATCGTTGCTCTTGATATATCCAAAGCTTTTGACCAGGTCTGGCATGCCGCACTTCTTAATAAACTTCCCTCCTATGGTCTTTCAACTAAACTCTGTATTTGGCTCTCTAGTTATCTATCTGATCGTCGTATATCAGTTATTGTGGACGGCCATTCTTCATGCTTTCACCAAGTAAATGCTGGAGTCCCTCAGGGCTCAGTTCTGGCACCAACATTGTTTCTTCTTCACATCAACGACCTTCTCTCGTCCACAACTAATTCCATTCATAGTTTCTGCCGACGATAGTACCCTTCACTCCAGTTTTCAGGTTCCTAAACCCATTACTAAACCTGACTTGGAAAACAAACGCAGAGCGATGCAGATCTCTTTCGCAGGATCTTAATTTAATATTGGATTGGGGCGCCAAAAATCTCGTCCATTTTAATGCATCCAAAACACAATCATGTTCCTTGTCGCGAAAAGAGTCATCAAATACTCATCCTCTACTTATGAGCGGCCAAGTTTTACAGAGCAAAGACACCTTTAATCTTGTGGGCGTCACATTTGAAAGTAACCTTAACTGGCATAAACACATTGTATCTATAGCCACGGCAGCTTCAAAAAGCTTGATTTCTCTTTCGAGCCAAAAAGTATTTTTTCCCTTCTAATTTATACACTTTATATGTGTCCCAAATCCGACCTCCCTTGGAATATTGTTCTCATATCTGGGGCATGGCGTCCCCCACAACCCTAAGCATTCTTGATTCTATTCAAAGAAGAGCTATTCGTCTCATTAATGATCCTTCACTTACAGAAAGGCTTCCTCTCTCTTGCACATCGTCGGGCTGTGGGGATTTATCGCTTTTTTATAGGTACTTTCATGGCTTCTGCTCTGAAGAATTGTCCAGTATAGTTCCTCCACTCACGGCTCCCAACAGAGAAACTCGTGGTTCCGCGCGTATGCATCCCTATACGGTCCAACTGGACAGGCCCCGAACTTCCCACTTTGTTCGTTCTTTTATCCCTAGAGTTTCTAGGTTGTGGAACCCTGCTGCCTGCGGAGGTCTTTCCTTCCCCCAAATCTTCAAGTATTTAAGTCCCGTGTCAACAAACTCCCTCTCACCTCGCTTAAGACACCCACGGTAGCGTTAGTATTTAGGCTTTGTCCAAAGATAAAAAAAATTAAAACGTCAAACATATACGAGATACGGCAACTACTGATAAAACACAACAAAATATAATTATCAATTTTAGGCGTTAAACCAATTACAACCGCGGTATTAATTGGTGACAACTTTGACGTATAATACATTGTTTAAACGTCAACATAACCGATTGGTAAATACCGTTTTAGAAGTGGTTCTCCGCCTAAAATTAATGAATAACTATATTAGGTACTTGAAATAAGTATATGTTAGTTGCTATTATAAATAAATCTATATTCTGCGGTTGTTACTGTTTTAGTTAAAAAAATGTTTTAGTATTTTTGTTAAATTGCATACCCTAAAAAATATAAGAAAACTAATTTAATTAATGGCCAACTATTTTTTAAAATTCTTTGGTTATTGTTTTGAGCAAAGCTAACAAGTGTTGTATATTATTATAATCGAAAGAACAAAAAAATGCATATTTGGATTTCATCTTAAAAACTAAAACATTTATATTTATTTTAGATACACCACTGGATTCTACAAAAGTTACGAAACTTCTGTATTTGAAGTTTTGTTCGATCGCCATAAGTGTATATTCTAAACTAATCAAGTAAACGTGAATCTGATTACGACATTAAACTAAACACTAAAAATAATAGTTTAAAAAACCAAAAAACACGCTTTTATATGCAACCGAACTAAAAATTAGAAAATAATTTTTTCATTACAAAGAGTTTGTCACTTCAGAGTAAAAGCGTGGGGTGCATTTTACTATTTTTTCATAACTTTTCCCTCATAGATATTTGCAAATAGAATAATTATAACATTTAATATATTAAGCACCCCACGCTTTTATTCTGAAGTGACAAACTCTTTGTAATGAAAAATTATTTTCTAATTTTTAGTTCGGTTGCATATAAAAGCGTGTTTTTTTAGTTTTTTTAAACTATTATTTATTTTTCATTTTTTAGTTCGATATATCAATTAGTTTTTTAAAAATAAATGCTCCAGTTTATTCACTAAAAAATTCCTTCGCCATTTTGTCAAGAGACACAGAGGATCTGTAAAGGAATTTATTTATCCTGGCGGTCCTAATCAGGATAACGGGATACTGTTTTTAAATTATTGCATTGTCATCGGTCCTTGATACGTGTCAAAGTTTCAAAGAAATTGAATCGCTGGAAGTTGGTAAAAATTAGGCTCAAAGATTCCGTTACATATGGCCTTAAGTAAGATGATATTAATTTAAATGATTTTTTTGGACGTTTCAACACATTTCGAAATTGATGTCGATGAAGATCTTTTCTTCGAAGAGTTGCAGAGTCTACATTACTAAGAGTAGTCGAAAAATGCAATGCTTCCAATAGCTTAATCCCACAATCCGTAGATCAGAAGTGGGGTAAATTTTTTCAGGGAAAATAATGCACCAAATTTTGAGAAAATATGCAACTTTGTTTTTTCCATACCACACTCGAATGCAATATCGGAACGTATATTTAGTTTAATGACTACAGCCTGGAGGAAAGAGAGAAATCGCTTAAATCTTCGTACCCTGGAAGCAGAACTAATGATTAAACACAATTTCACAATGACTTGCAATGAATTTGTGCAATATTTAAAAAGTTCCAAGGGCGAGGACATATTATCAAAAATTGTTCTTATGATAAATATGTATAGTTGAAGTTGAGTAAAATAAAATATAAAATGCAATGTTTTACTTGCGCACTCGACGGAGGGTATATTTCTAGACTCTGATTTTTTTAGACGACGTTTGTTTTTCTATCTACTGTCCCGATTTTCAAAATAAAATCTGGCAACCTCTAGATGCATGGCAAAAGTGCTAAAACCTGGTATGGAAGCTTTTAAACATTGTAGCTACTGATAATTTTTTTAATTGGGTTTAAAATAGCAGTTGTGTAAGTTTTAAAACTTTTTTAATAATAAATTAGACGAAAAACGAATTTTACATGCAAAACACCATATAAGATTTTAGCTATTTTGCCGATGCATTAAAACAATGGCTTTTATTTGTTATGCTTAAACTAAAATCGTTTGTCGCAACGAAAAAATAACAGAAGACCAAATTAACTCAAAAGTAAATGATTATTTCAAAAAGTAATGTCGATTCGAAGAAAATCAGTGGTTTACTACTATTTTTCTTTGAAAAAATTGAACTAGAAATTTTTGGTAATATCTGGAAAGGTATATAGGAAAGGTATATAAAAATGAGTTTATTTTTCTTGTATTTTGGAATCGAAGCATTTTTCTGACATAATTTTATCTGAAAAATTTCATATTTTCTTGCATTCTATACAGGGTGTCCAGGAAAATGTGGAAAATCTCTCGCACACGTATGGAACAGATGAAAATAACACGACAAGTTCCTATAAAATTTTTCCGTTTAAGCCCCCTGCGGAGATATGATCCCCTAAAGGGGGCAGCTAGAAATCGATTTTTCGTGAATAACTTTAAAGCGCTCTGTATAATTTGATAATATTTTAGTACGATGCATACTAGTAAAGACCTCTTAAAATAGTGCCCTTGAAACTTATGTCGCTTCTTTAGTTTGCCAGGGACGGACTAGTTTTCGCACATTATTGATAATATTTTTTACGCCCTGTATGGTGAAGACACAAAAAATATGTTTTTGGGTAGTTTAAACCTTTTGCTAAAAAAGGTACTCTTGTTTGACATCGATAAAATGAGCCGTTTTCGAGTAAAAATTATTTTAACAATAAGAGTTTATTTTTGTTTAATAATACAATATTTTATTTTCGATGTAATTTGTAATTTTTGATTCAGTATTGAAGTCCTCTCGTAGCAGGTCAGGAATTTGTTGCAAATGTTGTTAAAATAATTTTTTACTCGAAAACGGCTCATTTTATCGATGTCAAACAAGAGTACCTTTTTTTAGCAAAAGGTTTAAACTACCCAAAAACATATTTTTTGTGTCTTCACCATACAGGGCGTAAAAATATTATCAATAATGTGCGAAAACTAGTCCGTCCCTGGCAAACTAAAGAAGCGACATAAGTTTCAAGGGCACTATTTTAAGAGGTCTTTACTAGTATGCATCGTACTAAAATATTATCAAATTATACAGAGCGCTTTAAAAGTTATTCACGAAAAATCGATTTCTAGCTGCCCCCTTTAGGGGATCATATCTCCGCAGGGGGGCTTAAACGGAAAAAATTTTATAGGAACTTGTCGTGTTATTTTCATCTGTTCCATACGTGCGAGAGATTTCCACATTTTCCCGGATACCCTGTATGTCTTACCGTCCGTTTGATGCCGATGAATGTGCGCGTACCTTAAAGCTTACTCGCCAGGAGTGGCGAAGGTACCTGCTGAATTACGGCCGGATAGTCTAAGATCCGGCATTAAGAAAATATACCCTCATCTGTTAATTAAATGAAATAATATTTTCTAGGCAGATTTTAATGTAGTGAATGCAAGTGAACAACATCTGCCAGCATAGGTCTGCTACAATTAATAATAATTAATTAATTAATAGTTAATTTATTTATAATTGTTACCTTTACATGTTAATTGCATAAACCAATGATCAGCGGTGAAATAGCCTAGTTGGTTAGGTAGCAGCATTTAGCAGTGCATGCCTTGTCGACACTCTGGGTTCGTATCCCGCACTGGGTAACATTTTTTTCTATTTTTTATTCCCTTGTCTATTAGCAAAATTATGTTTACCATATTTAATTGAATAAAATCGGGCTGCTACCTAACCAACTAAGCTATTTCACCGCTGATCATTGGTTTATGCAATTAACATGTAAAGGTAACAATTATAAATAAATTAACTATTAATTAATTAATTATTATTAATTGTAGCAGACCTATGCTGGCAGATGTTGTTCACTTGCATTCACTACATTAAAATCTGCCTAGAAAATATTATTTCATTTAATTAACAGATGAGGGTATATTTTCTTAATGCCGGATCTTAGACTAGGAAAGGCGGCAAGAGTGGTGGTGGGTCAGCTAACGGGTCGCTTGCGGGCTGAATGAACACCGCAAGTCATGGGCCTGGCAGAAGAAAACCTAGGCAGGTTCTGCCAAAAGAAGAAGAAACTGCAGAACACGTATGGTGCTACTGTAGAAGCCCTTGGTCAGTCTGCGGTTTGCAACTGGCTGCGAAGAAAACCTAAAGCAAAAAGATATACCAAGGAGCCGGCTTCAAGCTTGTGGAGTCTGATAAAACAGACAGGCTTGGATAGTGTGCTTAGCTGAGGACCCTGAGCGGGTTGCAACGTGCAGAGCGACTGCAGCGATCAGAGCATCCTTCTAATAATCTGACCCATCTAATACAAGTCGATGGCTACATCAACAAAAAAAAACCCTGCATAAAGCCCCAATTAGAAACCCGCATGCTCAAAAAGGCAAAACACTGAATGTTTGAGCAAGAAATGCGGCTAGTCTGTAGGAAAGACACGTGATATATTTTACGGCCGTCAGCTGAAATCATCACAAAAGCATGCGGTAATCGAAGTGCCAGTATTCGACCATTAAACTACCGTGAAAGTTCGTATATTAGACAGTCATCGTATTTTATATGTGCTAATTTATAACACACATGGTCCAGCAAAAGTTTGGCAACATATTAATGCGTTATCATTCTTGAACTACACAGCGCACTGGTGTCACTCAGCCAACATAACCATGTGGATACTGTTCCTCTCGGATCCGCATTAGATCCGAGTGGACAAAAGCTATCTTGGCATTGTACAGCACATTACAGGAGCTAACTTAGCCTCAACAGTTCGACGCATACCCCCCACTAGGTGGTAGCCCGTACGGGCTCAACTAAACTTTAGAATTTACACTTGACTTCACTTCTACTACATACTTCTTATCTAATATTTTTCTAACTTCTTTTTCTCTCCAATATTAGTACAATTTCGGTATATATCATAGTTGAACTGCAGTATTTTGGTGACTTAGCACGTTGTTAACCCTGAATAAAATAATATGACCTAGATTCTGTTATTGTTTGGTGACAAAAACCTTGCACTATTTTCTTGATTATTTGTTTGAATTTTTGAATGTGATTTCTTTAATGCCAAAATAATTAAATCAATATTAAAATTATTAGAACCCATATACCCCTATACAGGGTGTTCAGAATATAGTACTTTTTATATTAGCAAACATTTTAGTTTTCTTTGTGCCAATCAGCTTGTGCATATCAGATAGCCCAAAGATTTATTTCGGCAAATGTCATTTGAACAGAAGTATGGCGGAATATTTGAGATAAAATCACAAAAATGCAAAACCTAGATCATGTGGTTTAAAAAGGTAGATACACCGTTTTGTTGTCTCCTCCGTGGCGCAGTGGACAGAAGCTTTGATCTTCGAGCTCGAGGGTCACCGGTTCGACTTCAGCGAGGAAGACATATTTAGGTAGTAGTTATTTACAAATAACGTCCGTGGTGGCACTTACCGCGTTGTCTAAAACGTGCTGTGAAAAACGGCTACCGAACTGCATATCTCCGTGCTTGACAACGTTGACGGAACAGGGAACGATGGGTTAAACATTTAATAACCCGACATTTTCGGGGGTTACCGGTGATATTTTGGTTAGGCTTTCCAAAGTGACGTCACTGGATGACATAAAAATACATTATATTAAATACATATTTTAAAAACACAGAAAGAAGATCAAAATATGGGTTATTTGATTAAAAATGCATATATTTAAAAGATAAATTATTTTACAAGTTTGCAGTCCCGCAAAGTATCTACAGGGGTCCAAATCATAACCTAGAAAAATTGTGCCAACTACAACCACATTTAAGATAGTTTAAACCATCAAGTAAATGGTAAAACATATGTTTCAATAATTATTAGAGCATTACTCTACAATTGTTTCTTTCTAGGGCTTCTCACCTAATAATATTTTATAGACCTTTTGGGAAAAACGTGTTAAATGGTTCTGTTTGTAAATATTTCTCTTTTTTAAATTTAGTATACGAAGTACTCTTGATGAAGCCCTAGAAAGGCAGAAACAATTGTAGGTAATAATGCTCTAATAATTATTGAAACATTAAAAAGCAATTTTTCCTATTTAGTATCAATATTTAAAGATGTTTCACAAGAAAACCAACTGCGGATACAATTCAGTGTAATGGTAAAACAATTGAGGATACATTTTGTTAGTGCCCCTATAACCTTTAATAAGTTTTGATAGTTTAAGCGTTTGGGTCATTCCATTCCATATTTTCGCTGGTTGAGCCAACTTCACTGAGACGGGACTCGTATGTTCATATGACCTTTTCTTCCAAAATAAGCTAAGGAATCATATACCCTGTATTTTAAGCCATTAATTAAATTACACCCTGTTTTTGCAACTTAAGGTACTAAACTTCTAACAAATGCTAACTTTAGTGCTAGCACCAAATCCTATTTTTGGTGGGACTTGGGTCTCGGACAACACCTACTGTGTTCCAGGCCGAAATTGTAGCCATAGAACAATGTGCTAGGGAAATCATCAGAAGGAGCTATGAGGATAAAACCATAGTAATCTATTCGGACAGCCAGGCAGCCATCAGGGCACTCAGTTCATGCAAAATCAGCTCCAAGCTGGTGCGGGACTGCGTAATTGCCCTGGAAGAGGTGGGTGCGTCCAACAAGCTAACCATTGCCTGGGTACCAGGACACGAAGGCCACGAAGGCAATGAAGAAGCTGATAAATTGGCAAAGGAGGGGCTGGCAGGACAATGGTAGGTCCTGAGCCCTACTGTGGTATTCCATCATGCCAGGTAAGGTCATCCATTAGATCATGGATTATGAGGGAATCACAAGACTGGTGGATGAGAACACCAGGACAGCGTCAGGCGAAAGTGTTAATCAAGGCTTACTCGCCAGAATTTACAAAAGACCTTCTGAATTATAACCGGAAGGCAGTAAAAATAATAGTGGGTCAACTGACAGGTCATTGCAGACTGAATAAACACCTGGAAACTATGGGCCTGGCAGAAGAAAACCTATGTAGGTTCTGCCAGGAGGAGGAAGAAACCGCAGAACACGTATGGTGCTACAGCGAAGCCCTTTGTCGTCTGTGGTTTGCAGGGCTGGGTGAAGAAAAACCTAAAGCGGCAAGATATACCAAGGGGCCAGTTTCAAGCTTGTGGAGTCCGATTAAACAGACCGGCTTGGATAGCGTGCTCTAACCTATGGACGGAGGACACACAATAAACCTGAGCAGGTTGCAGTGTTAGAGGATATGCAATCCACCTCCTAATCTAATCTAATCTAATCTAAATCCTATTTTTGCAACAAAATAAAAACCTTAAATGATTGTTTTAAAATTATTGCTAATGTTGTTTTTTTTACGTCATAATATTACATCCAGATACTTTAGCCACGCCGCTGTTCTTCTTCCTGGAACACCTAAATTCTCGATTTCTGAAATTTTTCCGCTTATAAAAGTTGGGAATGGGCAGTAAATGAAATAAAGTGTATTTCGCTTAGAAAACTGGAGATATAATGTGCACTTGTGCCAGTGCTTTCCAGTGATTACATTTGAAAGACCGCAGAAACGTGAGCTTATTTGTTTTGTTCCCGTTTTAACCGACGGTTAGGCAAAAGTATTATATTTATTTATATCTTAAGTTACCAATTTAAAATGGTTATTCAAGTATTTATTATTTATACATACAGATAAAAAAATCATTAGAACAACTTATATATGTTAAGTAGAAATTTTGCTAGTGGATGTGTGAGGTGAGTTAATACAACTTACTATAGGACGTGAAGGTATATTAGGTTTATGTATTTTTGGTACTCCGTAAAAGTGTGGTGTTTTACTGTTGTGTGGTGTGAGTTTAAATCTTTCAATATCTGTAAAATAGTTTTTATGTTTTTTTAACGTATTATAAATTTGTCGTTCAATACATTTAGTAGGGTCATTGTTTATTTTTGTGTAATTACCATCATTTAAAAGAGACATTATTTTATCATCGTATGTATTACAATCTATTATAACTGTTGCATTTCCTTTATCTGCAGGAAGAATTTTAATGGTATTGTCTCTTTTTAATGATTGTAATGCTTTTGTTCAATTTGTGTTAGATTTTGTTTAATTTTAAAAGGTTTTTCTAACGCGATTTTTGTTCTAATTCTAAATTAGTTTGGTGGAGATATATAGATGACATTTTTTCTATATACCAATATGACGAACACTGTTTGAATCATTTTTTAACACACATTAACACACAAGAACCAACTATTAGGTTTACTTTAGAAAAAGAAAACAACTCACAACTACCTTTTCTTGACATTTTAATAAAAAAAGATTTAAGGTATATAAGCAAAGAAGACAGAGAAAAAGGTGATCGTCCCGAAAAAGTATTCCCGGTCAAGGCTGGAATAGTACATTGCCCGTATACATAGCAACGCTTTAAACTAGCGACGCCTTCCACCTACAGAAATAACGCATTTTAGTGGTTAAAAACGTATCAGAAATATGCAGAAATGTACATTTTTAGCAACGCCTTCTACGTACAGAAACAATACATTTTGAAGGAAAAAAAAATCTATTGAAATGCGTAGATTGCCGTCCATATTGAAGAAAAATAAAGTCTTAAAAATTTAAACCTCTTTTTTAGCATGTATTTAAAACAAAATTTAAACTCTTTTAAACTTAAACAAAGGTAATTTAAAACATTTTAACCAAAGAGAAGGTAGCGGGAATAAGGACGGCAAAATAAAAAGACGCTTTATTTGCTTTGCAATGTTTTGATTCTGATTTTAGACCTTTTTTAAGCCTCAAAATATTACGCCATTTGGAAAAATCATCATGCTTTTGGTTGGGAACTGTGCTTGCTTTTGTTTAAATTTTAAAATAAGTTTATATCTTTTTGTGAATAAATGTTTAAAAAGGGGTTTAATGTTTAATTACTCTACTTTCTTCTAAAAAACGCATAGATATGAATTTTTCTTTATTGTGTTTATACTTTTAAGATAATAGAGACATTTTGCACCCCTTATTTTGCAATTCCGTTGTGGTTAACGTTATTCTGAGACTGCGCAGTAACGCAAACATGATCCGTTATCGTTATTAACCATACTCCTTTAATTACGGATGAATACCGAAGAGCTTATCGTTATCGTTATCGTTATTGTTAAACTGCGTGGTTGCCGGATTGTAGAAATTTTAATATCAATTATTTAAAAGGTTAAAATTTTAATGCCGTATTAATTAAAATATCATTTATACATAGGCTCAAATGGGCGAAAAATTTATAGCAGTAATAAAAATCAAATAGTGTTAAGAAATTAAAACGGACTTGCACTTTTACGGATATTCTAAATCCGAAATTAATTTAGATGTTACAATCTGGCACACTTGCTTTTTATTCTACTACCAAACCTAACCTTACTTTTGTGTTTTGCTTATACTGTATTGTTTGCATCTACTTTAAAAAACGAAATCAACAGAAGTGTTTGCATATATTTAAATATCAATTTATATCTTATGAAAAATAAAAGTAAATACTGATTTTTCGTTTACTTTAAACTCGGTGAACCACAGGCAAAAATAAGGTTATGTGTCGAAAGCGCAGACGCAAGATAAATTTCTTTAAAGAGGCTGCAAAATCTCTGTCTAAAACTGCTGCCTTAATCGTTATGTTTAATAACGATAACCATAAGGAGGACAAAAACGTCTGTTATTTTAAGAGTTGCAAAATGTCTCTAATAAGGGATAGTCTTTATTGTAAAAATGTAAAAAGTATTATATTTAATTGTTAGATACTAAAAAATCTGTCTCTTTAGGAAAAAGTGATTTATTTAAACTAAGTGCTAAAAAATATTTAACATTTTATCATATTTAACGTTTTTATCTCACTGTTGTATCAAAGAGTATAAATGGAGGGTGTACAGGGTGGACCGTTTATCTTAGGACACTACCATATCTCAGAAACTATAGCTGATGGAGCCAAAAGTTAAATACAAAAGTTAATGGGGGTGTTACAAACCTTTAATTTATTTAAATGTTGTATATTCAGGGTGTTTCATTATTCCTGGGCGAGTATCAACTTTTTAATTTTAAATAGAACACCTGGTATAGTATCTCATTTTTGAATTCTGCACAAAATTCTAGACATATCTTATGTATAATGTCGTATACCTTAGTTCAACCTTTTTGATTTTTATGGGAAGAATGACGTGTGCAAGCCGTGTAATATCTGCCAATTTCTTCATTCGGAAGCATTTATTGTTTCACTTCAGTAAGCTTTGTTGTATACTCTTATTGGCAGACCCTTTACATGTAAGTTACAAAAATAAAAGTTTTTAACTTGTAAAATGGTTTGATTCAAAAGTTTTTATTAAGCGTAATGTATGGTTAAAGGCTTTTAAAAAAAGGTATAAATTAGTTTTTTGATATTATTTAAATGTATCTAATATAGGTTGGTCCAATATATGATTTAAAATTTAATCTGTAATTTTATCGGGTAGTTGCTAAAGTTAGTTATTGTTTTTAAAAAAATTAGGTTTTCTATATAATCAAGTTTTATATATTCTTTGTACAGTAATTATTAAAAAGTACACTTTTATAACGCTCTTATAGTTTTTAATAACCGCTGTTTGTTGTTTACCATGAAATATGAATATTAAAAAAACAACCAAAGGTTTTTGTATCATTCAGAAAACATACATTTTTTAATGAGAAACATAATATCGCTAAAATCAACGTTTCTTTTCTTAAATATGATGTACTAAACATTTATGTTTTTTATGTATATACTAATAATTACCATTTGTACTGCGTAATTCTCGTTTTTCAAAAGCCATCTTTTGGAAATACAGACATGACTCTTGCTCTATCTGAATCTGAAAAAGTTAATAGAGAACTATTGCACAGTGAAATAAGGCCAGGCACTAATAATACCGGCCCTATTTTGACATCTAAGCTTGCGCAGATGCATGGTAGGATAAGGACTTTCTTAATAAGTATAGTGCCCGGCTTTATTTATGTCGGTTTTAGGTCGTGCCTTATTTTGGTCTTATTTTAACTTCGGAACTGTTCGCCTAACCGAACGGTTGCTGATCACAAAATCGAAACGTTTTTGGAAGTAAAAATACTTAAAAACCTTGCTTTTTCTAATGTTTTCTGTAATTGTGTTAAAAACCCTTCAACAAAAAACAATAAAGAAAAACTACTATTTTTCCCTTTTTTTAGGTTAATGGTACTGTCAACATGATTTGCAATAACTCTAAATTATTGGTACAAGCACTATTTAAATACGGCCGGTATAAATAATTTCCGAGCTTAATAAGGCAGCTTGCAATAATTCTCTAATATCAAAATGTTAAACTCTTTTCAGAGTTTGCGTAACTAAAAAACCTTAAATTTATTTTTAATTTAAATATTAATTAATTTTTTATTCTAAATTTTTAACTTAATTTTAACTTGACAACGGTGGTAGACTTGCCACAGAAACGTCGTTTCTAAATTATTTTTTGGGTTATTTGCGGGTTGTTCTTTTGTTTCAGGTGACCAGCTAGTTCACAGGGGTCTATAGGGCTGAACAGGATCAGCCCGTTATACGCCAGGACCACAACCAAACCGGTTTTTGGACTTTTGGCGTGTACCCAACAAAAAGATCATTGAATAAATGAATTCGCCCTACCAATAAATAATCTTCAAATTAGTGCCGTAGATAAAACAAATAATATTTTTATTTTTGGATGCCCCTATTTTTAAAACTATAGATAAACATATTAAATATGGTATTTTTCCAAAAGTATTTGATATATTGTTTAATGGTAATACAATATACAGAATGTTTTATTTAAAAATGCTAGTTTAGTAGCAAACTGAAAGATGAGACCATTTTAACATTGGATTTATTACATGTGGACTTATTTAAAGCTCTGGGTCTAAAAGTATAAAATACCTAATTAATGTTATACAGGGTGTCCGGGAAAATGTGGGAATCTCTCGCACACGTATGGAACAGATGAAAATAACACGACAAGTTTTTATAAAAATTTTCCGTTTAAGCCCCCTGCGGAGATATGATCCCTAAAGGGGGCAGCTAGAAATCGATTTTTCGTGAATAACTTTTAAAGCGCTCTGTATAATTTGATAATATTTTAGTACGATGCATACTAGTAAAGACCTCTTAAAATAGTGCCCTTGAAACTTATGTCGCTTCTTTAGTTTGCCAGGGACGGACTAGTTTTTGCACATTATTGATAATATTTTTTACGCCCTGTATGGTGTAGACACAAAAAATATGTTTTTGGGTAGTTTAAACCTTTTGCTAAAAAAAAGGTACTCTTGTTTGACATCGATAAAATGAGCCGTTTTCGAGTAAGAAATTATTTTAACAATAAGAGTCTATTTTTGTTTAATAATACAATATTTTATTTTCGATGTAATTTGTAATTTTTGATTCAGTATTGAAGTCCTCTCGTAAAAAATAAACTCTTATTGATAAAATAATTTTTTACTCGAAAACGGCTCATTTTATCGATATCAAACAGAGTACCTTTTTTTAGCAAAAGGTTTAAACTACCCAAAAACATATTTTTTGTGTCTTCACCATACAGGGCGTAAAAATATTATCAATAATGTGCGAAAACTAGTCCGTCCCTGGCAAACTAAAGAAGCGACATAAGTCTCAAGGGCATTATTTTAAGAGGTCTCTACTAGTATGCATCGTACTAAAATATTATCAAATTATACAGAGCGCTTTAAAAGTTATTCACGAAAAATCGATTTCTAGCTGCCCCCTTTGAGGGATCATATCTCCGCAGAGGGGCTTAAACGGAAAAAATTTTATAGGAACTTGTCGTGTTATTTTCATCGGTTCCATACGTGCTGCAAGAGATTTCCAACATTTTCCAGGACACCCTGTATATATTTTTATATTAAATATCCTATATATTTTATATCTTTTTTACTAACTTTTTACTTGCTTAGAAAAGACTAAGCTTTCCAATTTCTCATTTGGCTTTTTATCTTACAATCCCATGCCCCCAATGCAGAACTTAGTGCCTATGAAGTTTTTTTTTCTTTATATACCGAATCTTTAAGTCGTTAAAATTAATTAAATATTTTTTTGGGGGTAGGGTGACCAACATTCCCAATTTTCCGGGATATTTACCCATTTAGACGTGCCATCCTCAATTAAGACTTAGCGTTCTTGATTTTCCACCCAACGCTTGTTATTTCTAGTAAAAATGAAAATAATAATATAGAGCTTTACAAGTTGTATGTTACAAAATAAAATATATTTTTCAATTTCATAGCAAATAAAATTAATATTGCCGTTTGCTATGAAGTTTTTAAGGATCAAAGCAGCTTCTCGTTTTCAATTTTTAAAATAAAATTTAAAAGCAAAAATATGTTATATGCAGGCCTTGACAAAAGTATCTAGGTAAACATCTTAATATACAAATAAATATGTAAAACTGAAATGGGAGAATGAGGGAACTAGAAGAAAACTTATGACCTTTAGCGAAAGAACATTGATGATACGTTACGCCGATGACACTGTCCTAATAGCAGATTCAGAGCAGGAATACGCGCATTTAGTGTGACGTCACACGACGTTGACGTTTTTTTACCCTCAAGAACATACCTATTAGAGGCAGGCTTGCCGCTTAGCTGTGCAAACATTCGGATGCAATTAATTTTAGCTCTGCATAATCATAGGGGTCAGCCGAACCAAAAGCGATACATTATACTCTTGTCATATTTCTTTCTTATGCGTTTTTACACTGGCTCTAGAGTATATTTTTAAGGCTTTAAGGCTCTACCTCCTCGCCTTCCATAAAATAAACAAAGGTTTCTATAGAAAATATACTTTATTTTTTATTTTTGTTACATTAGTGGCACTATTTAAGATATTTTATATTAGTTTTATCAAAATGGATTACGAGGAACCCTTCAGCATTAATATCATGGATTGAAGTTCGTAAAAATTATACTGTTGTTCACATAGTTAGGTTAGGTGAATGAATATCACAAATAATCATGAAAATTTTAGAGTCACAGTGTCACAAATAGCCAACAATAGTCACACACACTTTAAAACACACAAAAAATTCACATAAATCGCGTTGTTTTAACTTTCATCACGAATTCCTATAATAAAAATCTATTGTTTGGATTCCTTGCCTGCGTCGTTCTGTCAGAACTAAATGCGCGAATTGTAAACATTGTTGGATAAACTTTGTTGCTTGAGTGCAGAATATGCTCAAAATAAATGCTTAGAAGACTAACTGCCAGTTTCACAATATTCGGTTAACACTAACCATAGGTTTGTTACCATAGAAACAACGAAATACCAATATGAGATTGGTGTTGCCAAAATAGTTAACCCAAAAGTGATGGTAACCATATATTGTGAAACTGGGCATAAGTCAGTGATACTGTCTAGAAATCCCAATATCCCCAACATGTCCCTGTGCAGTAACAATAACCTCATTAAATATGGTACACAGTTTTATTATCTGGGCGCATGGATTAACATCGAAGCAAGCTGCACACAAGAAATTTAAACTTGTATCAAGATAGCACGAGCAGTACTTAAATTAATGAACTCTACGCTGTGCTCAAAATAAATTCATATCGCAATAAGAATCTGATTGCGTCGATGCCATGTATTCCCAGTACTTTTCTTCGGTGCAAAAATATGGATTTTAAACAAAGAAGCTTTTAAAATGTGGACTTACCATAGAATGTGCCATATTTACTGGGTCGACAGAGTTAGCTATTTGGAAGTATAAGAAAGGATACAAAAAGAAAGAGAGTGCTTGAAAACTATCCAGAAAGGTAAATTGGAATATTTAGGGCATATTATAAGAGGCAAAAAATATTGATTACCACAGCTGCAGGTGCAAAATTGAAATCGAATCTCCTGGCTGAAGAATCTTAGAGACTGGTATTATTATCATCAACACAAATATTCTAAAGAGTGTTATCTCGGCTAATGAACGCAAACACCCTTTTTCGAAAGAAACGCACTTGAAGAAGAAGAAGAATAAAAGAAGAAGAAGAAGAAGAAGAAGAAGAAGAAGCGATTTTTAAGTACATTTATTTATAAAGTTGTTGTTGAAAATAAGTTTTAATATTGTGTGTACCTAAATTTATTTTAGTTAAATAATTACTACTGAATCCTTTTAAGCCTAATGCAATGATTTTTATTGAAAAAAAAATGTTTTAAAAAATAGAAAAGTGTTTCATATTGTTTAATAGTGATAACGGTTAATGTATGTTTTTTTGTTAATTAAATTCTAAAAGTCATTTCTGATATAAAACCCATTCTATATTACCTTTTTAAATTAAATTTTGAAAAAATGGCGTTTAAAAAGATTCACACAATTTCCCAATAAACAGTTTTATAAATATAGTGCCTTTATCTGGACCTTCTTTAACACCGTTTTCTCTAAAATTCAAAAAGATAGGTTATGGATATATCAAAGGTTTTATATCAGAAATAAATAATTTATTTTTAATCTTAAAATCTTTAAAATAACTAAGGTTATATTACTTTCGGTTAAACCAAAAGTAATACATTGGTGCTAATATATCTAAAATTCTATAATTTAAAAGGTATACGTTTTTACTGAAGGTGGTAAAATGCTGGATAGTAATTTCCTTATCACTTGTTGGGCCAACTACAACAAACTTTCGCAAACACCATTATGTGGGTGGGTAGTTTGTCTTTATCAGTAACGTAACGTGCCTTGGGGGTCCCGTATTACAATTAGTAGCCCCTTAAAAAATGTTTGAAGATTTGAAGACCAAAAAAAAGGCCCAGCTACTTTTCAAAAACATATTGTTTTCTTACACATATTTGGGGGCCCTATATAGTACTTTCCCCTCGTTACAGTAGCCCCAAAAATATTTTAAAGACTGAAGAAAGTCCCCACTTTTCAAATACATTGTTTTCCTATTTCAGAATTGCTTTTGCAAATTTTTGGGGTCCCCTATACTCCGGGGACCCCGTATCATTAATCGGCTGATACGGCGGTAGCTACGCCCTTGGACTGATTGGCCCAACTTTTTACACACACTTTTGATTACAAATAGTTTGCTAAATGCTTCGACAAATACACACAACGCCAAAAGTCTTGAACCACCTGTATATATTGGTTATAAAGAATCGTACATGTTTTTTAGTATCAGATAAAAATATTCTTTTATTTACGAAATAAAAAAGATCACATACTTATTTAAAGATAAGAATTTTTCTAACTGAAAATGCCAGGACGTGAAATTCCTGTTTATAACAAAGCAAGTATAATTGCTCTGCATGAATCTGGATTTTCCAATCACCATATTTCAGCAAGTTTAAATATTCCAAGATCTTCTGTAAGTCGAATCATCAACAGGAATCAAGAAACTGGAAATGTGGAAAAATTGCTTTGTAGTGGACGGTCACGTGTTTCTACCGAAAGGGACGACAGATATGTTATCCAATTTACCCGCCGAAATCGAAACGCAACGGCCCCAGCCATTAGAGATCACTTCTAAGGTACGTTCAACCGCGTAATTTCCACCAATACCATTAGCAGAAGGTAGGGAATGGCTTTTAGCCCAGTGCCTAACGAATCAAGATTCGGCCTGGTCAGTGATGACCATCGTCAAAGGGTATGGAGAAAGCCAGGGCGTCAGTCAAGACTCAACTAGCCTCGTAAAGCCGTTTCCTATCAAGGGGGTACAGTAATGTTCTCGGGGAATAATGTACAACCGTCGAACTCCATTAATTCGCATACAACAAAATATGACTAGCGAAATTTACATGGAAAATGTCATTGGGTCAATTGTCATTCCCCTCCACCATGAAGCTGGAGAGAATTTCATTTTCATGGATGATAACGCCAGACCACATCGAGGCAGAAGAGTTCAGGAGCTTCTTAATGCTGAAGAAATCAACAGATTAGAGTAGCCAGCTAATTCTCCAGACATAAATCCAATTGAGAATCTCTGGAATATTGTTTCCAAAGCTATCCACACTCGCACTCTACCACCTAGAACCGAGGAGGAACTTGCGGTAGCCGCCGTAGAAGAATGGGACCGCATATTGCAGGAATTATTAATTTAATCATTTTCATGCCCAGACGTGTAAAGAAGTAGGAGGGCCCACAGAGTATTAGCTGTATTTTTTTGTATTGTTATACAGGTAATTTTTGTTGCGATAAACGTTATTTATAAATTAACACTGTTTTTTTTGGTATTTCTTTTATTTTAGCCACATACATGAACTCAAAATATTTTTTTCAACTAAATTAAAATCAACATGAACAACTCTTTGAATTATTCCTTTTAATTTTTTTCCAAATAAATTATTAGAAGTATAAAAATACTAGGGGGTCCAAGACTTTTGGCGTTGTTTGTAATTCGGCCACAACTTCGCCCAATGTGTGGCGGCAGCATAAAAGCAATGTTATATATTTGCATGGGAATAATGTTAATTTTGACACCTTTAAAAAATAGCCTTAATAAAACATAGTGCCGATAAAATGCTTAATTTTTCTTTATGGATTTAAAGGGCTATAAAATTACATCTTATTTGGTTTTAAAGTAAAACAAAAAAGAATATTACCAACATTTTTTTTCCCTAAAAAAAATTGGGTGGATTAAATTGTGTTAAACAAAATCGCTTTGATGCTCCCAGGCTTCGTAATAAATTAAATTCTAAAAAACCAATTTCGCTATATCGTGCAACAAAGGATAAGAATGTTGCCTATAGAATACGCCTCTAGTAAACTAAATAGTAATTAAAATTGTCTTAGGTATAGCGAATTCTACAATTAAACACAGTGCTAGATTTATTTCGTCAAGAAAATAAATCTATTATATAGTTTTCTTTAATCAAGCACATAATTCAAAATAGGATTTTAAATAAAAAAAATATATATTAAATTTATCTCTCTGAGATATTCTGTCAAGTATCATTATCATTATATATAATAAAACTAAGTTAATAAAGCGTGCCGATAAAACTTGAAAAGGAGTCCCGATACGATAAAGGGACTTATATAGTGTAATAGCCCTTTATCCCCCTCGAACAAGAAAGTTCCCGTTTTACCCTAAAGGGCGTATTTTTAAAGATATAAGGACTCTTCCAACCCTTCAACTTGGAAATTAAGTGTAGTGGCGTCATCTGTTGTCGAGTATTTGAACTTCATTCCGAACAACGGTTATTTGGGACTCATATCAACTCCCGAGCGAAGCTGGGAATCATAGCTAGTCATTATCATTATCATTATATATAATAATACTAAGTTGATAAAATGTGCGTGCCGATAAAACTTGAAAAGGAGTCCCGATACGATAAAGGGACTTATATAGTGTGATAGCCCTTTATCCCCCTCGAACAAGAAAGTTCCCGTTTTACCCTAAAGGGCGTATTTTTAAAGATATAAGGACTCTTCCAACCCTTCAACTTGGAAATTAAGTGTAGTGGCGTCATCTGTTGTCGAGTATTTGAACTTCATTCCGAACAACGGTTATTTGGGTCTCATATCAACTCCCGAGCGAAGCTGGGAATCATAGCTAGTCATTATCATTATATATAATAATACTAAGTTGATAAAATGTGCGTGCCGATAAAACTTGAAAAGAAGTCCCGATACGATAAAGGGACTTATATAGTGTGATAGCCCTTTATCCCCCTCGAACAAGAAAGTTCCTGTTTTACCCTAAAGGGCGTATTTTTAAAGATATAAGGACTCTTTCAACCCTTCAACTTGGAAATTAAGTGTAGTGGCGCCATCTGTTGTCGAGTATTTGAACTTCATTCAGAACAACGGTTATTTGGGTCTCATATCAACTCCCGAGCGAAGCCGGGAATCATAGCTAGTTATAAATAATATAAAACTTTATTACTCAAAATTGAAAGTTATTAACAGTAATTTTTACCACATACAACAACTTTTGTATAGAGGTTGTTTTTAAAATGTTTTTAAAAATTTAAAAAGGTTATTTCTTGTTAAAAATAAGGGTAGTTTAAAATTATTAACATGGTGTTAAAAGTCAACCTTTAAGGAGAAATCACGTTTCGAAATTGGCAAAAAAACCAAATTCATTTTTTATTCCAAAAACAACAAGCGCTAAAATAAAGAAATTGTCAGGAAATATTACTTTTCTAGAATAAATAAAAGTAATAAAAATAAACTACTTTCATCGTTCTTGAGAAACAAATTAACGCAATGACTTTAAAAATATAAATTTAAATAGTCTTATTGACTTAGAAACATTTTTTATACGACTGCTTTAGAAAATGGGGTTTTGCACACGCTAAACAAGCTTTGAAAATTGTATTTTGCGCACAATGTGTGCAAGGGAAAATATGTTTTTTTGCACACGGTTCTGTCTTTCAATATGATTTATTATGGTTTTTATTGTTATGTCAAAAATATAGAAAACTCAAAGTAAGCTTTATTCCATAGCAACCGTCATAGTTTTCTTGTTTTGTTGATTAGATACCAATTTAGATACAAAAAATTTTGATTTCGCGAAAAAATGTCCGATTCTGAAGAAATTCTAAAAAAGCGAGTTTAATCTCGTCAAACCTACTTCCAACAAAGTCAAGAGATCGATATGAAGCCGAGTTACATCGATTTATGAAGTGGAGACAAGCAAATAACGTACAAACGTTTTCCGAAAATGTTATGTTGGTGTACTTTGAAGAGCTGTCGAACAAATACAAGTCTTCAACATTATGGAGCACCTTTTCCATGCTAAAATCAACCCTGAGGGCAAACCAAAATACGGATATTGGGAAATACCAGAAGTTGCAGGCCCTAATAAAAGAAAATCAGAAAACTATGTGCCAAAGAAGTCCAAAATTCTTAGCGAGAATGATTTTTGCCGCTTCCTAAAGAACGCTTCAGACGAGAAATATTTGCTAATCAAGGTAGGCATCACAGTTATTTTATTTATTTTATGGTGTCATTTTTTATAGTGAGAAGGTTTAGTAGGCAGGGGTTACCCAATTCTGTTTTTAAATAGTGCTAGTTTCATAAAGTACTTACTTAAAATGAATAAAACTAAAGACTTATCGGTATTTTTCTTGTTTCAGGCAGTGGTGGCAGTCGGACTTTCTGGGGCATGCCGAAGAGAAGAATTGTGCTTCCTTAAAAAGAAAATATGACGGATTTTGGCAGCGCAATGTTAATTAAACTAGAGAATACCAAAACGAAGATGCCGAGATCATTTACAGTGTCAGGAAGTCTCTACACCATCTTAAAAAGTGTTCTGCCCTTCGACCTCCACTCCTGCAAACAGATCGTTTTTTCTTAATTATCAAAATGGAAAATGCACTCGCCAAAACATTGGAATTAACAAAATTGGCGGTATGGCAAAGACATCGCCAAATTTTTGATGTTGGAAACTCAGAAGCCTATACCGGGCATTGCTTTAGGCGGTCGTCAGCCACAATATTGGTGAATTCTGGATCAGATTTGCTGGCTCTGAAGCGCCATGGTGGATGGAAATCCAGCTCAGTCGCCGAAAGTTATATAGATGACTCGCTTAGTAATAAAATGGATGTTTCAGAGAGGATCTCTTCCTCTATGTCGTCTGTTGCGGCACAGCCACAACAGCAATTGAGTAATGAAGTGCCGCAAGAAAACTGCAATATGCCGACGACAGAGAACTGTATAAGCAAGGTGCCAGAAAATGTTGTCTCCATCGTTAAAAAGTCGATCAACAATGCGACGATTCCTGCAGAAGTAAACATTACAATTAATATTTTAAAATAGTTATGAAGTTTCCTGTTTGCTAAATTATAGTCTGTAGTTTCTTGTTTTCATTACTTTTGTTTTGCGTTTGTTTTTAAAATAAAAATTTACACAAAAAATGTTTTTTTATTTGCAGTCGTATAAAAGTATCGTAAAAAACTCGTTAGAAAACCTCTTTGCACACTCGCGAGACTTGTGGACCTCGACTTCGTCTCGGTCCATCAATTTGTCTCGCCCGTGTTACAAGAGTCGTTTTCAAACCTTGTTGTTTAATATACTATTATCTATCCTATGAAATATAATAAACCAATAACAATTAAAAAAATAAATATAAATCATAACGTGTCGGTATGCGGACAATTAATTCATAAAAAAATATTTTTATCTTTTCTTCCTTTTTGAGGCATTTGTAATATTTCTTAATTTGACAATACTTGGTAGTTTAAACACAATAGTCTTTTTAACTTTAAGTATAAAAATAAATATAATTTTTGCACAACAATTTTTTACACAGTCAGTGGCGTACCGCTTTTTTGTTGAAACTATTTCTTCAGTTTTCTCTCGACACTGGACATATTAACTGTAATTAAGTTAGTGATAAATTATTCCCTTAATGTCAATAATATTATTGCCAAATTGAAACAAAATTGGGTTAAGAAATAGTTGGGATATTTTAAAAAATTGCTGTTTTTTTGAAATTTTACCACTCTGTATCTCAAAATTTAAGAGGTTTAGGACATATTTTTATACAAAATTTTTTTCCTAGAATAGGCTAAGGAATCATACCCTGTAACTTCAGCCATTAACTAAATTACACCCTGTATCTACAGTTTTATTTTCGTTAGGTATATCTAATGGAAACTATATCTATTATTTTTCAGATTTAAGGGGTCATATTTCGAAAACTGTTGAAGAGGGACATATTAAATGTATTATTTTTGTAAAGCTATTTAAAAGGCCTTTTTAATGGTGACATAATATACAGGGTGTTTCATTTAAAAAGGTTTACATCTTAATTTTTCCTATTGTTTATAGTTAAAAGTGAAGGAAAAAATATAATGAAAGTCCTGTACAAATCTTTATATGAACATATGCCCTAAAAAGATTTTTAAACTACGGGAGGGTAAAGTTTAAAAAATATTTGTCTTTCTTTTATTACCATGAATAAAAATACGTTTAAAAATGTCATATGTCGATACTGCAGTAACGCAAAATGCATAATAAGAAAGTAAAAGTGTGTTTTATTAGCTTTGTTCGCGGGTCTAGTAATGAACCGATTCTGAACCAGAACCGAACTGGTTTAGAACTGTTTTAAAGCGCATGTCTTGTTATTTATTAGTTCGGAATTTTTATTTACCGCGAACGATTTTCTATACAGCTGAGGATGTATTCTAACCAAGCCTTTTGATTAGGATTTTTTATGGTTAAATTGGATACCTACCATACAAAAAAAAATTAAACAAAAAGGTAAATTGTTATACTGTCGAATGCCACTCGAGGTCTCTCGGCGGAAGACGAGGATTCCCTGCCTCCTCTCGTTTTAAACATAAGTACCTATGTGTATTTAACTAAAGATAAAATTCAAACAACAAGAAATGGTAAAATCTTGTAATATTGTCTATATTTTTTATTAAATATTTATTTATTTTATTGCATACATACATTCATACGGAATACAATTAAAAATCCTTTGTTTATATACGCTCAGAATCACAAAAATATACAAAAAAATATTCAACAGGTATATTATCCCGCATAAAAGTGGCAAAAACAATTAAACTGTAATACAACGGTTTATTTCTGTACCACAAAAACAGAAAACAGCTGAATACGCATGAAATTTCGTACTGAACTTTTAGTTTCAACAAAAATTCCAGGACTGCTAATCAGGTTACGAACCGGTAACGAACTGATTCGATTGTAACCCGCGAACACAGAACTGTTGCTAAAAATTCAGAATTTTACTAACAGAGAACGCTGCTTTTTTCACTGCGCATGCGAATAGTCCCAGAAATGGTTCAGAATCGAACCCGCGAACAAAGCTATTATATTCTACGTTTATTAAACTATATTTACTAGTTTTTATTGGACTTAACTGCTCTTAAGCAACTTATATTTGGTAGACCCAACATTAGGTTATTTAATACATAATATTTGACCTGCAAAATTAATCGCAGATTAATTAACATAGTAACGATTTAATCGAGGTCCTTGTAATAGAACAATTTGGTATAATTAGTAGTTATGTCACTCCAATCTCGGCAAGGAAAGAGATTTGCAATGTTTGTTTACCTACGTTCTCAAATTGAGCTGGCTCAGTAAAATTACATTGGCAACTTTGATTAAAGTGGTTATACCTTTTTAATTTAGGGTTGACTTAATTTTACTGGCGTGTAAGGCAGAAAAAAATATTTAATCAGCGATTCTGTTTGATTTTTAATGCATTTCCACAAATTAAAACTTTCTGAAGACTAATATTTGTTAAACACTTTAAATTTTAAAGTCCGCCATTTATCAAGGGTCACACGGCAAGATATAAATTTAAGAGGACATAAATAAACTTTTTATAGTGTTGGGAATAACCGAATAAATATAAAAACCAAGTACCTGGTACTCGAGCGATTTTAATAATGGAGTGATCACTCGAGTAGTCGAGTGTGCTCGAAGCTGCCGATAATTCGCCTTGGTAATAAAACCGTTCGCAAAAACCCCGAAATTGATCGCAGAGCCGGAACGTGAATTTTTGGGGCCTTAGGCTGACTGCATTTTTGAGGCTCTCCTACAAAGCTTCCAAGAGGATAAGTTTTCTAAACTTCTAAAACAGGCATTTTTTTTAATAAATAAAACGACGGATGTAAATATTTAAACAAAAATATATTAACACCTTATTATAATTATAGGGAATTATATGCAATGACAAATTCAAAAAAACTTTTCTCTTCTGCTCTTAACTGCTACGTATTCGCGAATTGTATCGTCATAACAAATGGACCTAGTGATGTCAGATTCAATTGATAGGATTGAAAGGTTATTTAATCTTTCATCCTTCACTGTGGACCTATATTTATTTTTTATATAAGCCATTTTTAAAAACGACCGTTCTGCTTCGCAGTTTGTTATTGGTATTGTCAATTTCTAGAATTGTATACAGATTTGGAAATATATCAATAAGGTTTTTCTCAAAAATTAGCGTCAACATCTCGGAAGCGGTAATACAATCCTTTTGCGTAAAATGTATCATATTTAAATAATGTTGAAACTGACAGCATTCACTAGAAAGTTCTTCCATAATATCATTTTTATATAATGACATATTGAACTCCATTGATTCAGGTTCAATAATTGAGTATTTTTGTCCAATTTTATCAAAAATTTGAATTTATGTCCAAGATCCTTATATATAATACTTCTTTTTAAAAAGTTTGATCAATAATTTATCCAATAAAACATTAAATACCTCTATACGAAACTTATCTCTACCAGTAAGAATATTTCTTCCTTTTTCTCCATCCGAATATATTTTTGTTCTTACTCTTTTATGCGCATCCCTAAAACTTTATTTAACTTATGTACTAATTTCGACTGCTTTCTGTTCAAAATCTTTAAATTAATTAACTTAAGTAAAACAGAAAAATATATAATTTTTCTAACACGGAAGATGATACATTCCTAACACAGAAGTTCAGTCGAAAGTTTAAAAATTATTATTTAAAACAAAGTCTTTACGAGTAACTAGTCAATGTTTATCTAGTCTGTGATTATGTTAATTGATGGTTTACTAAAATAACAGAATTATGTATATTTTTGTCTTTACCAACACTAACTTAAATGTCGCTTGCAAATAATACAAAATTAACTACATGGATTCAAGGAGCATGGACAAGGGAAGAGAAACAGTTGATTTACCCCCACCAATTAAGAAATGGCACACTCCTGCGACTGGTGATTGTGTTCAGCGACCAAAGAGCTCGTCAAAGTTTTATTTTATTCTTGCTTAACGTTGGTAAAAAGGACGTGCTTGGTTAAAAGTATGGATTTATTTAGAATTTTTTGTTTCAGTACGCACTTTTTACGTAACATTTTTGTGTCTGAATCAATACTATCAGTCAAATATCTTGCGAACTTTCACCGGTTTGATGGTTAACTAACACAGCGGGATTACTCGTCATGCGCATGGGAGGTTGTTTTTCCGGCTTGCTATTGGCTGTTATAAATGTCAAAACTCTTGACTTTTACATGTTCAATATGGCTGATGCTTTGTGATTGTTGTGGCTGTATATTTGTTTTTGTGTTTTATTCGGTTTGATTTTACGTGTGACCTGTGTTATAGATATAAATTATTGAAACAAAATTTGTGGAAATTTATGGGTTTTTTAATAAATTATTTTTAAAATTATTTACGTTGTTTTTTTTTTTGAATAAAAACAAATTAACACTTTATCTAGGATTTATTTATGTAACAAAACATTATATACATTAATATTTTATATACATCCGTAAAATATATTTAATGAATATCTTGCTGGAGGTAAAAGCACAATGAACCAATAGAGGATTTCTGTGTGCGTCACTCTCTATTTAAAAAATTTGCTTGAACTGTAAAAGTCAGACAAATGATCAGTTTAAAAAGTATTAATAGTGATAAAAATTATACTAAAGCGAAAAATAAAAAGGCCTAAAGCCTAAACACTTAAAAACTTAATAACTGACCCAGTTAAGGTACAAACCAAGATATAGAGTGTGTCTACTTAAGTTCGTACCATAAGGCAAACTTATTATTAATTTTACGAAAAAATTTAACCATTCGATATTAATTGTTTTCAGTGGTGGGTATATGAAATATCTTAAAAATATAAATTTATGTTAAGAGGAAAGTACACTTATTTTTGTCAATATTGAAAATTTGTGGAAAAAAGATGTTTAGGATTAGGACTTTTTTCTGCAATAACGAGCATTTTTGAGCTTCTTTTACAAAAGTATTTTATTTCAAAATAAGTATCCAGTAATGTGGAAACTTAAATTTTCATTGTTAATTAAAACCTACAATCTTATCTGCTTCCTCATACCTAAAAAACAAGTATGTAGATATCGAATAAAATGGACCAAGCACAGTGGCCTATGGAAACTGAAATCCTACTACGCTTTTCTTAGTATAAGTAGGTAATATTAACTTATAGACTATAATACCTTTCAACTAAATAGGATCAACATAAATCTAAAATTTATTTGGTTGGTAAGTTTGAGCATGCTATTTTCATATATTTCTTAAAATTATACACTTCTTTTACATTTAGTACCATTTTTTATGCTAAATAAGTAATCTCGCAATAAAAGTTTAGTTTTCAAGAAATAATTCTATTTAGATTTTTATTTTCAGTTCTCATTTCCCTAAAATTTATACCTATACATTTTTCCACATTAACCTATTCCAATCTAAGAAAAAAATAGTCTTCTACCAAATAAATTTTAATACACCATTAGCACTAAATTACCAATATTTAGTCATTAAAATATTAATAAATTTCAGTATAAACCACATTTTACACTTTTTATTAATGTTTTATGTATATTTACTCAATAAATCAATGTTTTTGAATATACCGCCGATTTTGACATTGGGAGTGCGTATGCGCATGCCCTGCCATCCCGCAGACCCTTTCTTCAAATTGTGCCACTTTTCGAAACGGCGATTGATCCTCTATCCTTGTCTATTCTCTTTGCATGGATTTCGTCGGGTATCGGTAATTTCCCGATATCTGACGGTTCACCTATTACCACACCGCTATTCCGCGCAGCTGCCATTGCTGCCAACCTACATCTTTACACCCCTTACGCATAAGCTCAATCTCTACTATGATATGATGCGACATACGCCAAAAGAAGAATAACGGCGATGCGGTGTGAGGAGCTGAATTAATCGGGAAATATTTTACAGGAAACTAAGTGGTATAATACTATATTACAGTTTACAGATATTTTTTATCTGGTTTAAATTTTAAAACACTGCTATTATTTTTCTCTCTCTTATTTCTTAGCGCAAGAGTGCATTAGTATGGTGCGGGGTCTATTTCACATTGGGGCCCTGCGGGGCTCCCTTCTTTGGGAGTTCCTAGGCTTCAGCCTACTCAGCCTAATGGGAGATCCGCCGCTGATTGTCCGTTGGTTATCGGTACGGAAGACTGGCGCTGGCCTGCAGGAATAGTAGGAAAATAAAATTAGACAAGGATAATCAAGTATTTTGTGGTTCATCATCATGCGCCTGATGTATAACAAGGGCGAATAAATACCATAGTAGGGGAGCCCAAGATGCTAAAATTGCAGTTACTCGACCGTCATAGAGACCTGTTGGGATGTAAAGCTTAGATCTCAGACGAACAAAGAGATACAGATGCGTTTATTTACATTCAAATCTTCAGTACACAATACATCACATTCCGTTCAAATGTTTTACCTTATTAAATATTTGGCAACAACGCACTGGACGTGTAAACGGCACAGATGCCGGCAACATAGTAACAGAATGAGCCACGTTGCCGAACGTAAATATTCGGAATGAAAATTTTATGGAAAACTTTGTGGGGACCAATAATATTGGACTCTCTTTAATTATACAAAATTTAAACTATATAATATATAACTATATATCATTATTTAAATAAAATAAACCAATACAAATATTTTTCACATAAGTTTCACAGTACATTATTATTGTCTGTGCACCTCCATTCCATATTTAATTTTTACGGCGAAAGTTAACACAGGACAATGGAAATGAAATTACAAAATATTCCAAAGTATAATAACTAATAATTCTTTGCAATAATCACAAATAAACACTTTAAATTAAAAAGCAAAATTAATCTTATCACCTCTAAAAAAACGTTAAAATTGTTTATCTTTGTAGTTCTCCTTTACCGACAAATTGAAAGAAAATCGCGTCTTCCCATCTACGATCGGGCACCTGGTGATAATTAGCGTAGCAACTGTAGCTCAACTAACCCCAACCTGAAATTTTAAAGAAAAAGTAAATTTATTAAAAAACCGGTTAGAATTATATCCAAAATCTTTATACATATTAAAACTGCAATAAATCTACTTAAGATTGACACTTACCTGATTAAGAACGGAATACATTTAAGTATCATAGATAAAATTTTCCGGCTTGCAATTATTTTACTTTTTAATCACAAAATAAACAATGCGCACGGATACTTTTCTCTAAAAATCAAAATTCTATTTTATATTCGGTCCAAAAAAAAAAAAATAAAAATATAAGAAAAGAGTTAAAGAAAGTCAAAGAAATTATGGGCGAAAAGTGTTCACGTTGTCATCCGATCGCCCACTTGAGGTTTAACGCAAGTGCATATACGCTCATATCTATACACGGCCTTATGTGTCAAAGTAAAAATATCAAGCGTTCAATAAATATTGTTAGCCACTGTTTTTCTTAAATTTAATTCGTATGCATAAATGATTTGTACTCGCACGTTAAGAGTGATGCCAACTATACCGGTTCAGTTAAATAACATAACACGTAGGCAATGTGAGAAAAAGAGACGGTCTAACTAATTACCGGCATGTAAACATGGGTGACTAATTGCGCTTGTTTTGTTATTTCAATACTGACCGATATACCAAAACTCATTGTTCACGCAGTAAGATGTTAACTTTGACAATATGTGAAGTGTTTGGCAACTGACCTCGACATCTTAAGTTTGTTCCAGCAGAATGTTGGAAACATGTTAGCAACAATCGTAAAACGCAAAAATTGTTAGAAACATTAATCAAAATGTTGGCTACAGTTTTCTGCTGGAACGAAAAATAAACAAGTCGTACATACTGCTTATACGTCAATACAAAAAGGTTATGTTGAAAAATTGTCAGTAATGTTTGAAGAAAGTTTGCAAACTTTTTAAACAGTTTCCAACATGTTTCCAACATCTTAAAACTACTGCTGGAACAACAAACAATTGTATAATGTTACAAACATGGCACCGCTGGAACGACAAATTTGACGTGCGCAGAATCCGAACGGTTTGCAAACATTTCTGACAGCCTCGCTGGAACAAACCTATTATTTTGAGGTAGAAAAAAAAAAATTGCAATAGGGCAAAAATTAAAATAAATATTTATTTAAACTTAACATCAATAGATAATTTAGAAAATTACAAGGTAGAAAAATAAACGCACAGAGCATAAAATAGCAAAGAGAAAAGTTTTTGTTTAAATAATAGTTAGAGACAAAATTAAAAGCAACTGTTTGATTAATAGCTTTTATGTAGTTAGGGTAATAGTTTGTTTTTTCAACTTGTTTATGAGTTTCCTATTTCAGACACATTTTTATTTCAAATTGTCATCTTGTTTTAAAAACATTTTTATTAATGATTTAAAAATATTTTTAATGATTTTGCAATAAAGCTTAATTTTTAATTGCAACTTTTTAAGTATGTAATGGAATGTATATGACGATGTTATAGATATACCAAAGAGGATGAAGAGGGGAGAGGAACAGTTGATTTACCCCCACCAATTAAGAAATGGCACACACCTGCGACTGGTGATTGTGTTCAGCGACCAAAAGAGCTCGTCAAAGTTTTATTTTATTCTTGCTTAACTTTGGTAAAAAGGACGTGCTTGGTTAAAAGTATGGATTTATTTAGGATTTTTGTTTCAGTACGCACTTTCTACGTAACATTTTTGTGTCTGGATCAATACTATCAGCCAAATATCTTGCGGACTTTCACCGGTTTGATGGTTAACTTAACACAGCGGGATTACTCGTCATGCGCATGGGAGGTTGTTTTTCCGGCTTGCTATTGGCTGTCTAAGAAAAAAATAGTCTTCTACCAAATAGATTTTAATACACCATTAGCACTAAATTACCAATATTTAGTCATTAAAATATTAATAAATTTCAGTATAAACCACATTTTACACTTTTTATTAATGTTTTATGTATATTTACTCAATAAATCAACGTTTTTGAATATACCGCCGATTTTGACATTGGGAGTGCGTATGCGCATGCCCTGCCATCCCGCAGACCCTTTCTTCAAAGTGTGCCACTTTTCGAAACGGCGATTGATCCTCTATCCTTGTCTATTCTCTTTGAGATATACAGGGTGTTCCTTAAACACATGCTAATATTTAAGGGGGTGATTCTTGGACTCATTTAAAAAAAAACTTTATATGCTCTAAACGTCTTAACTTTTGAGATACAGGGTGTCAATATTTTCAAAAAACCAAAAAATTTTGAAAACACTTATTTTAGTAAAAACTAGTATACTGGATGTTAACCTTATTTAAATAAGTATTTATTATTTTTGTAACAAAATTGCCAATAAAAAATTATAAAACCTAATTTTTAAAAGAAAAAGATCCCGCAATGCCTCTTTTATGGTCAAAAATATGCATTTAGGTGAGTTTAATTTTTATCCCTTTAACTAAAAAGATACGAAAAAAATTAGGAAACATAAAAGCAGTATTTTTATTAGCTTAATCTAAAGAAAATACAAAAATTTTACACACATTTACACAGTCAGTGGCGTACCGTTTTTATTTGTTGAAAATATTTCTTTAATTGTTTCTCGAGACGCCACTGAACTTAATAAATGCAATTAAGTGAGTAATTCAGGATAAAGTTTAGAAAATTTTATTGAAAAATATTCAAATAATGTTTTCCACTGTAAAAACGTGTTAAAAATTCTTTGGTTTATTACCTAGTAACTGTTTTGTCTAAATATGAGGCATGGAGTAAGGTACCAAAAAGGTGAGTTTAAATATCGTATATTTATATTTTGTATTCCTTCTAAATTCTTGATTCTTCTAGCTTCGAACAGATATTGCTGGAAACATCAAATCTAGTCATTTAATGAAACGGTAACTAACGCAGAAAACCCATGAAATGCATCAAAACTCAAGACCATGTTTAGATAACAGACAAAGTAAGTCCTACAAAAATACCCCATAAAATTTTACCTAAACAATGTGTTACTACTCTTATCAATAACTTGCCTATTTAGTTTTTAGTTTATTTTAAAACAACTGCACTTGAATGTGGAAAGGTATATTAATATCATTGCTGTTTTAAATGAAAGAATAAAAGCAACTGTCAGTAAAATTTGCATTAAAAGTATACTAATATTTTTATAAAACCCTTACGCAACTAAACCTAATCCAGTGACTTTCTCCGGGAGGGGGCAAAAAACAAAAATTTTTAAAGGAGGTTCCAATTTTTTAAGAGGAAAAAAAGGCTCTCTAACCTGCCCATATTTGCCATTAGACATGTATGAAACACAATAAAATATAGAAAGGATGTCGCATCAAAGGGGGGCATGGTCCTCATGGCCCCCCTCTATGACCGCCCTAACCTAACCTAAACCAATGATCTTCTCACAGGAGCAGTATTCTCTTTTACTTAATGGCTTTAAATCTTTCTTTTATAATTTATATACTCTGCAATCTCCTTAGTTAACCCTGCTAATGCTAAAAAGTTGAAATAATGCTCATTAAACGTTATCAATTTTTATAGAAAAACCTACATTTGCTTATTTAAACCTGAAATTTGTATCTTTTTATTTTTAGGTGACTGCCAAATTGTAAAATTATTTGTACTAAATGGAACTCACTATGAATTGTCGGGATTAATTGCTTTTCAAGCTGGAGGAGTTAATTTGAATATACGTAGGGTGTTCAGAAAAGTTTTGAGATATACATAAATTTATTTGATTTTTTCAAAATAATTTCCACTACATAAACTTTTCCATTTTAACAAACCGGTCACTGAAAATGGCTTTCCACTTTTCATTTGAAATTTCAGTGCATATTTTATCCAGGCCTCCAGTAGTGCGTCTTCAGTTTTAAACTTTTGTCCTTTTAGTTGGCTCTTGACAAAGGAAACAACCCAAAGTCATACGGCGCCAAGTCGGGGCTATAAGGCGAATGTTCCAAAAGTCTCAAGCCTGCATCTGTCAAAAATTGACTGGTAAGTTCAGCTCGATGAGGTGGGGCATTGTCATGATGAAGGTACCAGCTAGCTAGTTGCGAGTTTGGGCGAATCACTCTTAACTTTTCTATAAGTTTTAAAAGGCATACTGTAGTATACCAGAAGTATTTACGGTCTTCTGTTCTTGGAGCACAACACGTTCAATTATTCCTCTTGAACCAAAGAAAACCACTATTATTATTTTTTACAGATCTTGATTTGCGAACTTCGGTCAGAGTATCTTCACCTTCGAAAACCCATATCTTATTCTGTTGTTTAGTTGGGACGTCGTAATAATAAGATAAGTTTCCTCTCCCATAATGATCGACTCTATATCTTTAGATTTACCCTCCTAGAATTTGGACATCATTTTCTTACACCAATTTCCTCTTTGTGTCTGCTGCTCGGGAGTTAACTTGTGTGGAACCCAAAGAGTACAAATTTTTCTAAAACCCAAGTGCTGACGTATGATCGTGTGTAATGTTGCTAAACTAATGTTCAATGTCTCCTCTAACTGTCGATAGGTAATTCGTCGGTTTGTTTCTATAGCTTTTGGACGGCAGATATGTTTTCTGGGGTAACTACTTCACACGGTCGACCTGAGCGTGAGGCGTCTTTAAGCGAAAACGAGCCCCGCTGAAATTGTTTGTACCATCTGTATATGGTCGCACGAGATGGACAGTCATCAGTAAGTATACGCTTCATTTCTTCTAAACACTGTTCTTGAGATAACCCACGTGAAAAGTTGTATTTCGAAATTGCACGGCACTCGATAGTCTTCCACGACGCCATTGCGCTAAAATAAAAAATTGCAAAAATATTCTAGTACAAAAACGTTTGGTGTTTATAAAAACAACATTTATTTACTATAATATACTTTTTTTGTAAGCTTCATTATTTTGAGAGTTCAGTCATCATCCTGACTGAACTGGTATAGGTTTTGTAAATTCGCGAACGGGACAGGTATCTATTTTTTTAACACGCTTTTATTAACTTGGGTTGTAACTATCTATCTATCCATCTATCTTTTTATGTAACGGAATCTTTGAGCCTAATTTTTACCAACTTCCAGCTATTCGATTTCTTTGAAACTTTGCACACGTATTAAGGACCCATGACAATGCAATAATCTGCAAACAGTATCCCGTTATCCTGGTTAAGATCGCCAGGAAAAAAAAATCCTTTATATTATAAAAACAACACCTGTGTTGCCATCTTTGGCAACATCCCAAACTTTTCTCAGGAACTTTAGCTACTCTTGACAAAATGGCGAAGGAATTTTTTAGTGAATAAACTGGAGCATTTTTACATACATACATACATACATGCATATCGAACTAAAAATGAAAAATAAATAATAGTTAAAAACTAAAAAACACGCTTTTATATGCAACCGAACTAAAAATTAGAAAATAATTTTTCATTAAAAAAATATTGTCACTTCAGAGTAAAAAGCGTGGGTGCATTTTACTATTTTTTCATAACTTTTCCCTCATAGATATTGGCAAATATAATAATTATAACATTTAATATATTAAGCACCCCACGCTTTTTACTCTGAAGTGACAATATTTTTTTAATGAAAAAATATTTTCTAATTTTAGTTCGGTTGCATATTAAAGCGTGTTTTTTAGTTTTTTAAAGTATTATTTTTGTATCTCTTACCATTTAGCTTATACTCTATAATTCAAACAAACAAAAATACATTATGTGCATTATTAGGATTTGTTTAAATAACAGGAAATTAAACTTTATGTATTTTAATGCAAACTTTCATTTTAAATACCAGACGAATATTAATTTCGGCCTAATATTACTGTGCGCTATTTCACGATCTACACAGTTCACCGACACACGTGTTTAATTTTGATGTCGACATAATTAACAGGGTGTAAAAGAGGCTTAAAATCATAGACAAGGCAGACGTGTTTAGCATATTATTTTTGGTAATATTTTCTGGTATACTGTTTTGGCTCTAAATATCAGAGAATTATTCAGTTATTCATTAACCCATTTTCAATCAAGGCTTTAAACTTTAAATTAAAAAAAACAACAAACGTTTATTTTAATTATTTAAATCCCTAAAAATAATATGCAACTTAAAAAATATAGTTTAAAAAACAACTAAGAAAAATGGTGTTGCGTTTACGCAACATGTCAAAACCTTTAACAAAAATTAAAATAAATTATATATAAAAATATTGGTAAACGGTTTTATTATACTACCTAAGAAAAAAAAGCTAAATCGACGTATATCGGTCATTGTTAAAGGCCACCTTTCAAGCTTTCACAAAATTAATGCTGGAGTCCCTCAGGGTTCAGTACTAGCACCAACTTTGTTTCTTCTTCACATCGACGACCTTCTTTCTTCCACAACCAATCCCATTCATAGTTATGCTGACGATAGTACCCTTTACTCTAGTTTGCAGGTTCTCAAACCAATCTCTTCTTAACCCGACTTGGAAAGCAAACGCAGGGCGATGCAGATATCTCTTTCACAGGATCTCAATTTAATATTGGATGGGGCGCCAAAAATCTCGTTCAATTTAATACACCCAAAACACAATCATGTTTCTTGTCGCGAAAAAAATCATTTAACACTAACTCTTTGCTTATGAGTGGCCAGGTTTTGCAGAGCGGGGGTACATTTAACCTTGTGGGCGTCACATTTGAGAATAACTTAACTGGCATAAACACATTGTATCTATAGACTTTAAAAAAGCTGGGATTTCTTTTCGAGCCAAAAGTATTTTTCTCCTTCCAATTTATACACTTTGTATGTGTCCCAAATTCGACCCTTTTGGGATATTGTTCTCATGTCTGGGGAATGGCATCCCCTACAACACTCGGCATTCTTGATGTCATTCAAAGAAGAGATTTTCGTCTTATTAATGATCCTTTACTTACCTAAAGACTTCCTTCTCTTGCCCGTCGAGCTGTAGGAGATCTATCGCTCTTTTATAGATATTTTACGGCTTCTGCTTCGACGAATTATTCAGTAAAGTCCCTCCTCTTGCAGCTCCCAACAGAGACACTCAAGGTGCTGCACGTATGCATCCTATACGGTCCAACTGGACTGTGGAACCTACTGCCAGCAGAGGTCTTTTCTTCTCCCCCAAATCTTCAAGTTTTTAAGTCCCGTGTTAACAAACTTCCTCTTACCTTGCTTAAGACACTCACGGTACGTTAGTATTTAGGCTCTCAGCCTTTGTGGATTGTCAAAGATAAAAAAAAAACAATAAGGTAAGTCCTACCTACCAGCTCGCACCAATCTTCTCATCAATCTGGGGTATTGATCGGACAAATAATAAAATCTTTAGGCGTAGCGTAAATTTTATGGTAGAAATTTTACATGACCAACGAATTTATAATTTGTCACAAGATAAATGAAAAGAGTGGTGCTATCTGGTAGCTGGGACTTACCGGAGTATTTTAAACTTTTATTATTAAAAATACGTTTAACATTTTGTTTTTGTATGATTTATTTTCGAATTTTAAGTTTAATTATTAGTTGATACTCATTTTATTAAATTCATTTAATGCACCACTATAACTTATCCGAACTAACAAACGATTTTATTATTTGTCTAGTTAATACCCCAGATTGATGAGAATATTGGTGAGATCTGGTAGCTAGGACTTACCGGATTATTTTTATCTTCTAGTATAATAAAAACGTTTAACATTTTTTTATATTTTTACTTTAAAATTTTTAGTTTATTTTTATAATTTATTTTCAAGTTTTTAGTTTTGTTGTTGGTTTATACTTATATCAATCTCATTCTATTGAGTTCATTTATTTCGGAATGAGCTTTATTTCACTAATGAAGCCCTATCATTCAATACCTAACTCGTTTGCTATTAAAGTTATGAAAAAACTTTTAAATGGGTTAATTATTGGAGTTTTTCCGTAAAATATTGTGGAGTATTTAGTTTTTTTTACATTGAGCAGTTTAAAAAAATATTCAAACCATGTTCTTTTATGAAACACACTGCATATTTTATTTATATTTATTAGGCTCTCTTTGATATTTCCAAAAATATATACTATTATGTATTTTTATTTCAAAATTTTACTGAAAATTATTTTTTTATAAATTTCGATTTTTTTCTATAAAAGGCCATGACGGAAAATAACAGAACATTATCAATACTATTTTTTTTTTGGTTTAAGTTTCCCAACTAGATATTTTTTTTAAAAATCAACCTTTATATTTTAAAATTTTAAATAGTTCTACTACTTGCATTATACTAATATTAATAGCATAACAATAATAAATAAGTTTAAAAATAAAGGTTTGTTATAGAAAAGTACTATTAAAGAAAAAAAAATACTAAATGGAATTAAAATAAATACCTACCTATTATAGAACACTTTAATTTAAACATTTATTAAAATTTTTGTTTTTCTTTGGTATTGTAAATGTGCTATAGTCCATATATATTTTATTTTTATACATTAATAAAAGGTAAAGTTCTTTGGGCATATGGCTCATTAATTACAGTAATAAATAAATAAATAAATAACCTGTAAGATTTCGGCTACCATGGTTGGTTGTTTAAAAATTACGGAGTCTCCAGAAGAAAATGGAATACCCCGGGCCCGACCAAGACAGCGACACGTGTTTCGACTTCGTTAAGACTTGTCATAGCCGCTTCAGGTCGTAGACACCTTGATGATGCCCCGATTGAGACTATAAATATCCTTTCTGTTTCCCAGAACCCACAATTATAGAAAACGGTGCTATCTCACCAAGAAATTTAAAAACAAACCAGCCATGGCATCGAGAGGTTAAAGGTGGTAGGTAAAAGTAAGTAAGTTATTATTTTATTTTTACTGTCATTAATGAGCCATATGCCCAAAGAACTTTACCTTTTATTAATGTATTCATATTAAGGCTCAAGAACCATTCATTTTTAACACGCTTTTTATTAGCTTGGGTTGTATCTATCTATCTATCTTTCTATCTATCTATGTAACGAAATCTTTGAGCCTAATTTTTACCAACTTCCAGCGATTCAATTTCTTTGAAACTTTGCACACGTATCAAGGACCGATGACAATGCAATAATTTAAAAACAGTATCCCGTTATCCTGATTAGGACCGCCAGGATAAATAAATTCCTTTACAGATCCTCTGTGAAAGAGTAAGCGAGCTAGAGCTAGGCGAGTGATCTGCGCATGCGTGCAGTTTCAGTCTTACTCGTCAATCGAGGCTACTCGAGACAGCGCAAGGCCGACAGACTTTGTTCCGCACAAACTTGTTCGGAGTAGTCGCATGCTCAACTCGCTCATTCCTTATACATACGGCGGGCGTAAAAATGAGTCTAATATATGGTAATTGCTGTTTATAGCCAATAAAGAAGGAATTCAAAAAACTAATTGATATATCGAACTAAAAATGAAAAATAAATAATAGTTTAAAAAAACTAAAAAAACACGCTTTTTATATGCAATCGAACTAAAAATTAGAAAATAATTTTTAATTACAAAGAGTTTCACTTAGAATAAAAGCGTGGGGTGCTTAATATATTAAATGTTATAATTATTCTATTTGCAAATATCTATGAGGGAAAAGTTATGAATAAATAGTAAAATGCACCCCACGCTTTTTACTCTGAAGTGACAAGCTCTTTGTAATGAAAAAATTATTTTCTAATTTTTAGTTCGGTTGCATCTAAATTCGTGTTTTTTAGTTTTCTAAACTTATTATTTATTATATTTTATTTTGATTTAATAAATATAACATTTTTTTCGTAATAGTGCTTATCTGTAATAAAGTTATATAATTTTAAGCTAAAGTAATGTAACAATATAAAAGTTGGTTTTTAATAAGATATCAAATGTCACAATTTTATTATTGGTTTGTGCAAAAATTTGTTTTAAAAGTCTTGTTACTCTTTACATCATGTAGTACAATCTTTTAACACATATATTTATACTTTATTTAAACTTTTTAACTATTTTAAGTCGTTTCGATCTGGCATGTTCTTAGGCAAGTTGTTAAAGAAAAATAATAAGTTCTTAAAAGTTTTATAATACTTTTCTTAAGGTTTACTTAAAACTTTCTTTTATGGATGTTAACAAGAAAATATAAAGGTAACATTTATTAGGTTTTTTAGAAACTATGTTAAATGTTTACTGAAATGTAAATATCTTATTCTTTTGGTAATAAATATTTAAATCATATTAATTATTATAAAATATAAAATATTAAAGGCAAAAGATGTAAAAATATAAAAGATTCTAAAATTATACTTTAATAAAAATTTTATATAAAAGTAAAGTTATTTAATTATATTATTAAATAAGGCATCGACTTCGACGAAAATTCAAATTATATAAAAATATTAAAAAATAATTTTAAATATATTTTGAAGGGCTTTGCAGGTGCCAATCAGAAAAGAAAAGGTGGATTTAAAGAATAAAAAACAAGACTTCAAAAAAGACACGTCAAACGAAAGCATATTTTTCATGGTATTTTTGTTGTCGTTTTTATTTAAAATATAACAAAACCCCGATGTTGCCTATAAAAAAAAAACAAAAATTGATATTTTAAAAATAAAACGTTTTTAACTAAATTTTCATTCATAATCAGCGCCCAAAAACTCCCGTATACCAAATTTGGCCAACATCGGAGTTGCGAACAGTTTCAGGACATTTACCGAAATTTTTTCTTTAAAACTTTGGTAATATATTCTCCTATGGTTATACTAACAATTTACGAATAAAAAAACACTTCTTTAAACTGTCTAAGACTATTTTTATTTTCCCCCTAAAATAACACCGGATAAGAGCTTTTTAATAATATATAACAATTAATATTTATTTTTTGTTAGACCCTAAAATGATGTTTTTAATTTTAAAATTGAAAACTCTCGGGATAAAAGAACGAACGAAATGGGAAGTTCGGGGCATGTCCAATTGAACCGTATAGGGATGCATACACGCGGCACCACGAGTTTCTCTGTTGGGAGCTGCAAGAGGAGGGACTATACTGGATAATTTGTCCGAGCAGAAACCGTAAAAGTATCTATAGACAGCTCGACGATGGGCAAGAGAAGGAAGTCTTTGAGTAAGTGAAGAATCATTAATAAGACGAACAGCCCTTCCTTGAATAGCATCAAGAATGCTGAGGGTTATAGGGGATGCCATTCTCCAGACATGAGAACAATATTCCAGAGAGGGTCGAATTTGAGACACATACAAAGTGTATAAATTGGAAGGAGAAAAATACTTTTTGGCTAGGAAAAGAAATCTAAGCTTTTTAAAGCCGCGGTGGCTATAGATACAATGTGTTTATGCCAGTTAAGGTTATTCTCAAATGTGACGCCCACAAGGTTAAATGTTTCCCCGCTCTGCAAAACCTTGCCACTCATAAGCCAAGGATGAGTATTTGATGATTTTTTTCGCGACAAGGAACATGATTGTGTTTTGGATGCATTAAATTAAACGAGATTTTTGGCGCCCCAATCCAATATCAAATTGAGATCCTGTGAGAGAGATATCTGCATCGCCCTGCGTTTGCTTTCCAAGTCGGGTTGAGAGATTGGTTTGGGAACCTGAAAAGTGGAGTGAAGGGTACTATCGTCAGCATAACTATGAATGGGATTGGTTGTGGAAGAAAGAAGGTCGTTGATGTGAAGAAAAAACAAAGTTGGTGCTAGTACTGAACCCTGAGGCACTCCAGCATTAATTTCGTGAAAGCTTGAAGAGTGGCCATTAACAATGACTGATATACGTCGATTAGAAAGATAACTGAAGAGCCAAGAGCAGAGTTTAGTTGGAGGGAAGTATATTAAGAATGTCAACGTCATGCCAGACTTAGTCGAAAGCTTTAGATATATCAAGAGCAACGATCTGGGACTCACCTAGAAACTCAAGAGACTTGTTCCAGTTGTGTGAAACGAAGGAAAGAAGATTTGCTGTAGATCTCTTGTGACGAAATCCGTATTGCCTGTCAGGTAATTGCGCATAAACACTTTAATTTGAACATTTATTGTAATTTTCTTTTTTTGTCATTGTAAATATGCTATAATTCATATTTATTTTATTTCCACTTAGTAATATATAATTTTCTTTGCAGTAGTGCTTACCTTTGATGTAGTCAAATTTTTTTAGCTTAAGTAATTTAATTATCATAACTTAAAAATATAAAAGTTAATTTTTATTAAAATATCCAGTTGGGGTCGCTAAATAAAAAAACTGTAATAAAAAATAATGTTTTGTTATTTTCTGTCTTAGCCCTCTATCTAAAAATGCCCAATTTATGGAAAATGCTAATTTTTGGTAAAATTTAAAATAAAACATATCTACTAATATATATTTTTGGAAAGCTTAAAAGGAGCCTAATAAACATAAATAAAATATACTGGGTGTTCCATAAGAAAAAACCAAACTGGGGCAATTTTCTCAAAAACCACCTAACATAGAAACCAACCAATACAATCACAATATTCTACGGAAAAACGTGTTAAATAAAGTTGTAAAAATAGGCAAAATCTGAAAATCACCCTGTAGCTCCAAGATAAATCGGAATAGCCATGAACTGTTTTTACTTTAGTTGTTTTTCTTAAAAAAAGGAGTTCGGGACTTCTATATTAGATTTTGATATTTCTTACGATTTTTGAGATACCCGGTTAAACCAGCAAAACAAAACACTCCTGTATAATACTGTATATATTTAAACATTAGGTTCAATGTATTAACTGTTGTTAAAATCTAACCGCAACATCGTATGCAAATTTGTGCTATGGAACAGACGGCTATAGTTGGTTTATTCATGATGGCCATGAATTTTAAACTAAAATGTTTGTTACTTTCTAGCCAAAGAAATAAAATATGCAAAAGATTTTCACTGTGGAAGCTACGGTTTGTTTAGTCAAAACGAAGTCTAGTTTAAATTTAGTTTAAAAGTGCCAAGGCCCATAACAATGCATAGGCTTTAGTGGTCGTGGTAGTCGACAAGTTAATTTCCTGCGAAAAATAGTTACAAATCTCCCAAAAATATAGTTAAATTAAGTATCAATAGTTATAAAAAAACTGGGAAAAAATAGCCCTCCAGCTTTTTTACCAAAATTTCAAAAGTATAAGGTGGAATAAGTCTCTTGAGTTTCTAGGTGAGTCCCAGATCGTTGCTTATATCCAAAGCTTTTGACCAGGTCTGGCATGCCGCACTTCTTAATAACTTCCCTCTTATGGTCTTTCAACTAAACTCTGTACTTGGCTCTCTAGTTATCTATCTGATCGACGTATATCAGTTATTGTGGACGGCCATTCTTCAAGCTTTCACCAAGTAAATGCTGGAGTCCCTCAGGGCTCAGTTCTGGCATTAACATTGTTTCTTCTTCTTCTTCACATCAACGACCTTCTCTCGTCCACAACTAATTCCATTCATAGTTTCGCCGATGATAGTACCCTTCACTCCAGTTTTCAGGTTCCTAAACCCATCACTAAACCTGACTTGGAAAACAAACGCAGAGCGATGCAGATATCTCTTTCACAGGATCTTAATTTAGTATTGGATTGGGGCGCCAAAAATCTCGTCCATTTTAATGCATCCAAAACACAATCATGTTCCTTGTCGCGAAAAGAGTCATCAAATACGCATCCTCTACTTATGAGCGGCCAAGTTTTACAGAGCAAAGACACCTTCAATCTTGTGGGCGTCACATTTGAAAGTAACCTTAACTGGCATAAACACATTGTATTTATAGCCACAGCAGCTTCAAAAGCTTGGATTTCTCTTTCGAGCCAAAAAGTATTTCTCCCCTTCTAATTTATACACTTTATATGTGTCCCAAATCCGACCTCCCTTGGAATATTGTTCTCATATCTGGGGCATGGCGTCCCCCACAACCCTAAACATTCATGATTCTATTCAAAGAAGAGCTATTCGTCTCATTAATGACTCTTCACTTACAGAAAGGCTTCCCTCTCTTGCCCATCGTCGGGCTGTGGGGATTTATCGCTTTTTTATAGGTACTTCCATGGCTTCTGCTCTGAAGAATTGTCCAGTATTGTTCCTCCACTCACGGTTCCCAACAGAGAAACTCGTGGTTCCGCGCGTATGCATCCCTATACGGTCCAACTGGACAGGCCCCGAACTTCCTACTTTGTTCGTTCTTTTATCCCTAGAGTTTCTAGATTGTGGAACCTGCTGCCTGCGGAGGTCTTTCCTTCCCCCCAAATCTTCAAGTATTTAAGTCCCGTGTCAACAAACTCCCTCTTACCTCGCTTAAGACACCCACGGTACGTTAGTATTTAGGCTTTTAGCCTTCGTGGTTTGTCCAGAGATAAAAAAAAATAATAAGAAAAATTCCAAATATTATTAAAGGTTTCCAAAACAGCAAAAAATTAACGCTTTCCGGAATTGTAGCTCCAATATTTTATAATTTTTATTTAAGGTAGTTCTACCGATACCACAAAAGTCAAATGAGTGCTTAAGGTAACTTGACTACCGTGGTATTTATATTTGGCATCACTGCGTAGAAACAATAGAAATCATACCCAAAAATTCACTGCACAAGCATCTTTAAACAAGTTATAGGTTTTAAATTTAATGTTTATTTACTAATAAAATCAAAGTTATTACAATTATCAACGAATATTTTTTAATAAAAAAAGACGTCATTCCGGATTATTTAAGCCATCAACCATATTTTTAGAAGGCTTGTAACTACTTTTCGCAGGACAATCCATTTTTCGACTAGACTAATAGGTATTATTTCTCTTTAAACTTTTAAACAATTTAAATTAAAACTTGTTTAAAAACAGTTTAAACTTTTTTATATATTTGGGCCTTAATAGGATTTTTTGCACAGGTAAACCCATCTACTATGCATGCAAATGTAGTCCCCATATAATGTTTTCTTGATCCGTGAAATTTTATTTTCTGTATTTTAAAAGTTTTGTCACACATTCAATCAAACTGCAGGTAAAAAGCTTTTAGAGATATTTTTATTTTGTTGGGTTAAATAAATATAACTTTTTATTTTATTAACGTATTTTTAGAGACCTAAGCCGTATACCGGCGTGTTGTTTTCGTAATGCATTTAAGCCTAAGTAATGGATGTTGTATCTCTACAGACTGTCCATCAATGGGTTTTAGAAGAGGACAAATGGACCAAAAATTTTATTATTTGAAAAAATCATTCTTTATAAAAATGGTGTCTATAATATGATTACCGAAAGATATTCTTAATTTTGAACGCAAAAATTTACCACAAGGTGGGTAAAGGGAATATAATATATTATTTTATTTATTATTCATTTTTAGGCTCAGAGCTAAGGGGGCGTCCATAAATTACGTGTGACATTTTAGGGGAGGGGGTCGAGCAAAATCTTACCAAATCTCACGAGGGGGAAGGGGGGTCTGTGAAAATCTCACGTAATTTTTGTGTAGGTAGAAAAGAAAACAAAATTTTGGGACAGGCCTTCCCCCAGGAAAATGTGATGTGTGTATTCTTGCTTTTTTTGCTTTTTGGATGGAGGACCTTTTTTTTGCTCTTCTATATTTTTTGAAAACAAAATCAATTTCGGTTCAAGAAATTGAGAGTTTTGTATTCCCATCATAAATCTCACGTGAGATTAGATAGGGGGAGGGGTTAAAGAAAATCTCACCTAATCTCACCAAGGGGGAGGGGGGTCCAAAATATGGAAAAACATCTCACGTAATTTATGGACGCCCCCTAACAGACAGTAAGAAGTTTTTTTTTTTTTTGTAAAACTGAACATTATAGTCCCATTATCATGTCCACGTTTTCCTTATAGGAATAAAATACAGGCATGATTTTATCACAAGCTATGCGAAAAAATTAAATAATCAGCAGCTGTTGTTACCTATGCAAACTAGTCGCAACAATGTTAAGGTATTAGCACACATGTAGACTTATGTAGCGGGATAATAAATGAACTTTATGTTTACGCAAGCATGCTTATGTAAACATAAAAGTGTAAGTAAATGTGGTAGAGAATTAAATTTGATGTCAAAATTTAGAGGTTGGAAAATTAAAGAAAAAAAATATTTTTGTTAATTTTTTATATTACGTATTGACAGTTTTTAAAGTGTTGTGCTTAAGGCAGCAAATTTAAAAATTATTTAATTTTATTTTAAATTTTGACATATAATTAAATTCTCTACAACATTTACCTATATAATATTGTTTTATTTTTAAAACTTTAAATGGTTAGCTCTTTGTCATTTGTTATATTTTTATTTATAACCTGCCAGGTATAATACCAGCTGAAGTAAAATTTTGTATATATTTGTTTTGGACCATGCGACCAGTTTTCCCGAAATTTCGTTTTAAAATTCAAAAATTTTTGGTCCATTTGTTCTCTTGTAACACTTATCCTGAGACACACTGTATATATCCCAATAAATATTTACAAAATATGTCAAACATCTCCTAATATCGGATTTACAATTATTGTGCTCATTTCACAAAACAGACAAATGGGGATTTTGTTATTTGCTTTTTCGAATCGAGGTAAATGTAAAGCTTGTAAACTGTGTTGACAGGGATAAAGTTTAAAAGTATTTTTGCCCTTAAATTTTGTCATCCCTTATATAATACGTCTGTTTCTGACATATTTTATACTTTGGGATCGCTAACAACAAAACTCCAATATTGCATTAAAACCGCCTAAAGCTCCAAGCTTAATAATACTTTATATTGAGCTTTGAAAGAGGTTTTTTCGTTTATAGTCCAGTCAAATTAGACCTAAACATAAGGGTTAAGTTTAGGTTGGTTGGTTTGAGGCGGGGTTGGTCATTGGACCATGTTTGCACTGCAGCCTATTGTCTTATTGTGCACCCCTTCCTTGTTACAGAAGTCCACTGCCCTTTATCAGGTTTAGTAGATTTCTGCCAAGATGTTCATGCGGGAGCGGGTTCCAGTTATGTATGTTCCCAAATAGACTGTATCTTTTGCGTGTCAGTGCAATGCAGTTGTATATTGTCAATAAAGCAAAAATGCTTGAAAAGCATACAAAAGTGCCTCAAGAAAGTGCTATTGGTTTTTAAAATAATCACTAACAATGCCTTAAAAATAAAATGGATAATTGGAATGGACTTTTTCAGCTTTTTTGGATATCTTATTTTTTTGTCCAATTATTCAGCATTGGGATGCTTTTAATTACCAAGATAGCAATGCTAATGCATTGAATTTGTAACACCCTGTATAAAACGTAAGTAGCTCAGTTATTTACCTTAATAAATAAATTTTAGTGGCCAATGCACCAGTTAATAGGGACAGAAAATCGAAATAAAAATGTTTAATCATATTAAAAATGCTCGTTAAAGCTCTTTTTTGATTTGTGGGTTGATCCGGTCTGTTCCTACACGACTTAATTTAGAGTTCTACATTAGATTTCCAATATGGTTTTTAAATTACCCTGTAAGACCCTCAAAAAGAACATCCTGTGAATTATTGTGCAATCAATCATTTGAAGATATGTTCTCTAGTTCGGCGGATTCATTTAATGAATGGTAATTGTTTGGGTACACGCCAAAAAATTAAATTAAAAATACTAAAGCCAAAAATTTAGACAAGTAAAAGATAACTAAAATCGACGTTTCGGTGGCAGTCTGCCACCGTTTTCAAGATAAATTGAATAAAATATTAAAATAAAAATTAACTATTATTAAGGTTTTAAATTTTCTGTTTTTATGATACTCTGAGAACTCTTTGACATTGACAAAGAGTTTTCAGAATATCATAAAAAGATACAAATTTTGGAATTTAAAACCTTAATTATAGTTAATTTTTATTTTTAATATTTTTATTTAATTTATCTTGACAACGGTGGCAGACTTGCCATCGAAACGTCGATTTTTAGTTATCTTCTTTACTTGTTTAAATTTTTTGGTTTTTGGTACACTGCGTGGTGGATATACACCCCACGATTTAGTACGTGACCCAATGCTCACCTAGGTGTCAGTTAGTCCCATATTTTTGTTGGTATAGAACGTGAGCATATGTTAGTTAATTGTGTTTAGCTGTTTGTGAACTTTAATTATTTTTTTATTAATAAAGTGTTAGTAGAGTGTCTTCTTAAATTTTTTTACCGTTTAATATGGTATATAAATGTGTATATTTATACTGTACCGGGAGCGGAAAATCACTTTTTAGATTCTCAAAGGACCACTTAAGGTAAATATAAATGTGATATTTTGTTATATAATAAAGTTATTTTTAATTAATCTGTACATGTTGATGTGCAGGCTATAGATAATATCGGGCACATTAATCTTCACGTAGCCATAATACTTTTTAATATAAAAATGCATTAAAAGTATTTTCTTGATGTAAGTTCTATTTACAAAAAATATGTGGATAATTATTTGGATGGTTTTTCTATAATGAAAATATATTTTTTAGCTCAAAGGTCTGGCTTAAGTCGTTTTTTGGAAAAAAAATCTGATAAATTATAAATTGTGCGGAGAATATTTTAAAAATAAATTTATTTCTATCTCGTTATCCGCAATAAAACGTCTATTTAACACTACCGTGCCGACAATATTTTTCAAGCCATTATCATCAAGAAATACAGACAATTCGGAAAACATTCCAAAAAAATACTATTTTTTTAGGAAAATTTTAAATAAATTTTAAAAAAGTATTTTTTTACTATTTAACATTAATACAAAGTTTTTACAAAATACTTAGACATGTTTATAAAGTTATTCATATTAATTAGTATGTGTCTAAAGAAAGGATTTTTTTTTATTTATAGCTGCACTGCCATTGAAAAGGCTACATTTTAAATTAAAAAAATTAGGTGTTTTCTCAGTATTTAAAATAATAACATACTCCTATTACTATGGCAACATCTGCATTGCTTTAAAATATTGCGTCTGAGTTTCTTTAAAAACTTTTGTTACTCTGCTTTCAATTATTCTGTTTTAATCCCCAGTTACACAAACTTTTCAATAAACAATTAAGCTAATAAAACGGGATACCTTTAATTAATTTAATAAGCAGTTTTTAGACAACGTTTTTTTTTGTTAAACATTCTAAACCCCCATTAGTTTAATTGGTTGTTAAAATGTTTTGTGCAGATATTTTATTACAAATTGATCTAAACGTGACATCTACTAACAATATTTTACCTTTGAAAACATAGGTAAAATTATTGAATTGTAATATTTTTTAATAAAGGAAAAATTAAAAATTAGTGTTTTATTATTTTTCCTGTTTTCTCTACATTAAAAAAACTGCATAATTAACTACTATAAAAGTCTAGCTCTCCTAGTGCCGTGGTGCGGTTTAACCTTTTACAAATTAAAAATATTACGATCCATGCATTGGTGCAGATTTTCCATTTATTCTTTCTCAAGGTCATAGAAACAAGTAAGCGTATTTCGCTGCACTTTGGCATGTGGGTATTGTGACGTTAGAAATTTTGGAATTACATATATGCCACTTTACGTCACTTGGGCAAATGTACCATATGGAACTATCTTCTTGGACCATGAGACCGGTGGACTACCAAAACTAACTTAACATTTAAAAAAACCAACTTAACTTATTTGATTAACTAAATTTAGTACGGGCATATCCCTAGGGATAGCCCGTACAGGCTTAACTAAAACTATAACTTTATGCTTGACTTTACTAACTACTTCTTCTCTGATAAACAATTTCCCTTTTAATTTCTTTCTCTCTTCTTTAAATATCAAATTTTCCCGTGTTTGTTTTGCGTTTCTAGGCGACCCAGCTTGTTTAATGTTTTTATTTTATTATTATAAGAGTAACCTAGAAAACTGTGTGATTTATACTTTTTAAACCTTTACACCTCACGTATATTTTTATGTAGCAAATTTCCCAATGTTAAGTAACCCAATAAAAATTTAAATTTCCCAAAAATGTATATTTTAAAATTCCCAAAATGTTATACTTTTTTTTATACTAGGTGTTCACAGTATTTTGATAATTTGTGATATTACTTAGACAATGTGAGGAAAAGAGACAGTCTAACGTTAATACCGGCGTGTAAACATTTCGCATTGGATAACTTACGTACATCCTTGATTGTTTCTTTACTGGAATATATACCTTTTGGTATTGCTTATACAGTATAAAACATAGTTCCAATATAAAGACGAAATTTCAAAAAAAAATTGTTATAAAACATGAAAACATCCGAAGTAAACAGAAGCGAAGTATCTAAAATTGAATTTTCTCAAAACTTTTCATAAGGCTCCCTTGAGTTTCTTTCAAACTTTATTACCACATTACACCCATGTCATTATTTGAAATTTCTCTCACAATGACAATATTTCTGTCTAGACAATTTAATAAAAAGTGAACGATAACAAATTTATAATCCTACCTTCTACATTACAAGTTATGTTAAACATGGCGTAATATCGGATTTGCAGGCAGACGCCAATTTTCCCAGTTCAACAAAACAGACGAATGGGGCGTTTTATTATTTGCTTTGTCGAAGGGAAGTGAGGTTAAAGCTTGTTGGCTGTAGTGACAGAAATAAAGTTTAAAAGTGTTTTTGCCCTTAAATTTGATCATTATACATACAAAATTCGTCTGCTACTGACATGTTTCATATTTTGGGAAATTTACAACAAGATTTTGACATTGCCTTGAGGCCTTTAGGAGCTTGAGATATGATAGTTATCGATAGCAGGCTTTAGAAGACATTTTTTTCCTTTTGTGGTAGTAATTAAAATATGTTTTATATTATTGATTGATTGAATGAATGGTAAATGTTTAGGTACCGCATAAAAATTAAATTAAATGTACCAAAAAACCAAAAAAATTTAAACAAGTAAAAAGATAACTAAAAATCGACGTTTCGATGGCAAGTCTGCCACCGTTGTCAAGATAAATTAAATAAAAATATTAAAAATAAAAATTAACTATAATTAAGGTTTTAAATTCAAAATTTGTATCTTTTTTTTATGATACTCTGAGAACTCTTTGACATTGACAAAGAGTTTTCAGAATATCATAAAAAGATACAATATGGAATTTAAAACCTTAATTATAGTTAATTTTTATTTTTAATATTTTTACTTAGTTTATCTTGACAGCGGTGGCAGACTGCCATCGAAGCGTCGATTTTTGAACTTATTTCGTTTTCTTTGGTTTTTGGTACATTTAATTTAATTTTTGGCGATGTACAGTATTACCATTCATTCAATCAATCAATAATATAAAAACATATTTTAATTACTACCAAAAAGAATAATGTCATATTGATAACTATCATTATCTCAAGCCCTTCAGAAATGTCAAATGATCTTGTTGTAAATATAAGTATGCCACAAGCAGTGTGACGAATTTTGTGTATAATGATCGAATTTAAGGAGACTTAGGCTGCGCACTACAGCTTCAACGAGCTGTCTTACCTCAGCCGACAACAGCAGCAAATAATAAAACGCCCCATTCATCTGTTTTGTTGAACGGGAAGAATTAACGCCCTGCTGCAAATCCCGATATTACGCATGTTTAACATAACATGTGCGTGAAGGTAGGATTATAAATTTGTTATCGTTCGCTTTACTAAATTGTCTGGACAGAAATATTGTCATTGTGAAGAGGAATTTCAAATAATGACATGGGTGAATGTGTAAAGATTTGAAAGAAACTCAGGGAGCCTATGAAAAGTTTTGAAAAGTTCAATCTTTCAGGTACTTCGCTGCTGTTACTTCGGATGTTTTCATGTTTTATAACATGTTTTTGAATGATAACATATTGGAACTATGTTTTATAGCTGTATAAGCATCATGTAACCAGTAAAGAGAACATCAGGAAGTAACGTGATGTTATCCAATGCCAATGTTTACACGCCGATGACGTTAGACTGTCCCTTTCCTTACATTGTCTAAGTAATATCACAAATTATCAAATACATTATGCAGTTTTTTTAATGTAGGGAAAACGGGAAAAATAATAATACACTAATTTAAAATTAAAATATTTCTTTATTAAAAAATATTACAATTTAAAAAATTTTACCTATGTTTTCAAGGTAAAATATTGTTAGTAGATGTCACGTTTAGATCAATTTGTAATAAAATATCTGCACAAAACATTTTAACAACCAGTTAAATTAATGGGGGTTTAGAATGTTTAACAAAAAAAAACGTTGTCTAAAAACTGCTTATTAAATTAATTAAAGGTATTCCGTTTTACTAGCTTAATTGTTTATTGAAAAGTTTGTGTAACTGGGGATTAAAACAGAATAATTGAAAGCAGAGTAACAAAAGTTTTTAAAGAAACCCAGACGCAATATTTTAAAGCAATGCAGATGTTGCCATAGTAATAGGAGTATGTTATTTTTTAAATACTGAGAAAACAACTAATTTTTTAATTTAAAAATATAGCCTTTTCAATGGCAGTGCAGCTATAAATAAAAAAATATTTTCCTTTCTTTAGACACATACTAATTAATATCAATAACTTTATAAACATGTCTAAGTATTTTGTAAAAACTTTGTATTAATGTTAAATAGTAAAAAAAAATACTTTTTAAAATTTATTTAAAATTTACCTAAAAAAATAGTATTTTTTTTTTGGGATGTTCTCCAGAATTGTCTGTATTTCTTGATGATAATGGCTTGAAAATATTGTCGGCACGGTAGTGTTAAATAGACGTTTTATTGCGGATAACGAGATAGAAATAAATTTATTTTTAAAATATTCTCCGCACAATTTATCAGATTTTTTCCAAAAACGACTTAAGCCAGACCTTTGAGCTAAAAATATATTTTTCATTATAAGAAAAACCATCCAAAAAATTATCCACATATTTTTTGTAAATACAACTTACATCAAGAAAATACTTTTAATGCATTTTTATATTAAAAAGTATTATGGCTACGTGAAGATTAATGTGCCCGATATTATCTTTAGCCTGCACATCAACATGTACGGACTAATTAAAAATAACTTTATTATAAAACAAAATATCACATTTATATTTACCTCAAGTGTTCCTTTGGGAATCTAAAAGTGATTTTCCGCTCCCGGTGCAGTATAAATATACACATTTAAATCCCATATTAAACGGTAAAAAAATTTAAGAAGACACTATACTAACACTTTATTAATAAAAAAATAATACAAATTCACAAACAGCTAAACACAATTAACTAACTTATGCTCACGTTCTATACCAACAAAAATATGGGACTAACTGACACCTAGGTGAGCATTGGGTCACGTACTAAATCGTGGGGTGTATATCCATCACGCAGTGGGAGGGACCATAGTGGCGAGAGATTTCAACTAACACGCTTAGTTTCGCATCTGGGTATTCTGATAATTTGTGGTAATATGGTATTTAGCTAATACGGTATACAAACATATTAAAAGCCTGATTTGAGTACTGATAATCCGTAAAACCATAAAAAAAACCTGGTTTTAATTATGCAACTATTATAATATAAAAAATGTCATTTAATATGGTAAAAGGAAAAAAAAATGTCTTCAATACGCTACTATCTATTACAATTATGTCTTAAGCTCTAAGGCCCAGTTTTACAATTGCCACATAAGTTATGGTTAAGTTAAACTTAACTGGTTATTAAACCTGTCTATTAAAAATATATTGCTCTCAAGTAAATGCTTAAAGTGACAGTAATTATAAATAAACATGTTTAATGTTCATGTACCATCATGCCCAAAAAAGATCTATAACAACCAAATCAAGTTTTATTTTTTGATCTATTAAAATCTAGGGAAATAACCACCTTCCCGATTCGAAAAAATAATTTGTTTTTGGCAAGTATCCTTCTTCAGACCGACCAATAATTTCCATAATTTCTCAATAAATCCCCATGATTTCCCAATAATTCCCAGAATACCCAAATTACTCCCCAGAAAAGTTAATTTTTACGGTCGGGTCGTTCTGTTTATTGATTTGACTTATTAAAATGCCGCTTATATTGTATTGTTGCCGTGTCGCATTGTCAATGGCAGTTGTTTGTAAAACGGCTAAAGGTCTGGCCACATAAATCCGTAACGAGCCCACATTCGTGCGTCTCGCCACATTTTAACAAGTGGACACACATCACCGACCAACGGTTGTACATCACGCCGCGTCAGCTTCGACGCACTTTATTTTTTTTATCTTTGAATAAACCACGAGGCTAAAAGCCTAAATACTAACGTACCGTGGGTGTCTTAAGCAAGGTAAGAGTGAGTTTGTTGACACGGTACTTAAATACTTAAGATTTGGGGGGGAAAGGAAAGACTTCCGCGGGCAGCAGGTTCCTAGAAACTCTAGGGATAAAAGAACGAACAAAGTGGGAAGTTCGCTCTCATGGACAGCCGGCTTAACGTTCTTACTAACTTTGTGAAATTTTTCTGTTGACTCATGAGGTATGATTTGTACACACATAAAAATAATCAGGATTATTTATACAAGTGTTTCGTAATCTAATTACTGTCGATTACAAAAAAATAAAATAAAGACATGGAAACTACAATATTTAAAGATAAATTAATTTAAAAGAGATATTGTCAGGGTATTTAAATAAAATCTTTTATAGTTTATTAATAAGAGTAGCTAAATAATATTATTATTAGCAGACACCGGTTAATATGCATTTGCATAGATATGCATGTGCATATTTTATCCATTTTCATGGGTAATAGCAAATTTTTAGTAAAATATGGGTCTGATGCATAATTTTGACACCCTGTATTTTGAAACCGATTATATTTTTCGACTAAGGTAAGTAATTGTCCATGAGCCAGCGACAGATTTTCGTGACAAATTTTCTTACAGTCCATAACTCGTAAAATCCTTCAAAAGGGTTGTACATAAATTGTTGTAAGCGTCAGCTGTGGCGCCGATGGGGGAATTATACAGGGTGATTCATATTAAACTTGTGTTTTTAAATTAAATACCCTTTATTAGTACAGTGTGGAAATAAAACAAACGTAAATTTTATCTGCAATGACTATTACAAAAATGTAAGGTTTAAAAGTTATTCAGGATTTTTGAAAAATTCTTGACAAACATAAAATTCTAATACATCCTACTTTACTAACTTACTTTGTATATTATGTAAGATGGCTTAAATATTATTTGTACCCTCACATACATTTCAATTTTTACTAAAAATTATAGTGGGTGTCCGAAAATTAATATAATATTAAATATTAGTTTCTGGATACCCTGTATGATTTCTAGTTATATATTTAAATGTAAATGCTTCTTTATTAAATTTTTTTGCAATTTAACATAAAATATAAGGTCAAGCGTAAGTAAGGTAGGATATCTATCTTTCTTTTTTTATGGCTTTGATACTAAGTCAATTTGCCAGTTCTCCCGTTCCGGACATATAAGCTATTGCTTATAAGCTTTCCCGGCTTTGTCCTTAGAAAATCTGGATTATCGAGCTCAAAACTCCCAGACTTTCCTAACAAATGAATAAGAAACACTTGTAAACATCAACAACAACGATGAACTTCTGAACATGCATAAATTGTGACTGTCAAGCCAGCGGCTGCTACTGGTATCGCGCATAACCGTCACTTTCACTACTGACGTATTTCCGCAAGGCGTGCGCACCTCCTCGACCATACGAGGACATCATGTGTTCAACACCAAAACGTAAAAACTTCAGGCTTTAGGAATCTTCACTCACAGCGCTTAGCCCCAGAAGAAAGAAGCCCCAATTTAGCGTGAATCTTTTCTCGGTCCCTAAGGGTACAGCTACGCTCGTACGACGCCCTCAATCGCCTACCCGGGAAGTCTATGTACACCTCTACGTAAACGTGAACCGCACTACTCGAAGACCGCGAAAAGAATGAAGGATATAATAAATTTTGCTTATGTCGTGATTTTTTCAAAAATCCCAAATATCTTAAAAACCTTTTAGTTTTGGTATAGGGATCGCTGATAAAACTAGATTTATTTTTATTCCTTTAAAAAAAAACTAATATACAGGGTGTTCCATTAAAAAAAAAACACAGGTTTAATATGGATCTTTTTTTTGGAGCACCCTGTACAATTCCACCATCGAAGACGCAGCTGACGCTTACAACAATTAATAAAGCATTTTACAAGTTATGTACTAAGAGGAAATACCTGACAAAATTGTGCACCTGGCTCATGGTCTATAAATTGTGTTAGATCGTTGTATTTTGTTTCAAAGAATTTGTGTTGGCATTTTATACAGACCTTTTAGAGACAGTCTGTAGAATAGGGGTTCTGGATTTGGCAAACGTTATGTAGTGGCAAAGTCGGTCTATATGGGGTCGCGACATTCCGCCATATTGCTTTGACGTGTTATGACGTCACATCTCCCATTTTTCGGCCATGTCGTTCAGTGCCGGAGATATACAGTTTTTGTATTAGTAGAACAACTGTTTACACAACAGTTTTTAATTATTATTAAGTTGTTAATTCTTTTACTTTAATTTAAAAACATTTAGAATTACAAATATCACTTCCAAACAATGCAAAATGAAATGCGCAAATTCTAGACGCCACTGGATTGATAATCAACTTTGATTTTACCCAGTCTTGCCAACTTTTCTCCGTGGAGTGCCCTTCCTTGCGTCCCCGACCTCGAATCGCCTAAAAGTTGAGGATATGTCGCAACCTTATAAATATAAACTAACCTTGATGTAGTGGCATTTTGCTGCATTTAGGAGTAGTCCGTTTTGCTTTGACAACTGTGTAAATGTACTAAAATCCGACTGTAATTTGTCACAGTCAGAAACGTCAGACACTTTGTTAAAAAATCTTATGGTAATCAGCAAACATAAAAAAATTGGTTTTAGATAAAAAGGTTTTATTATCATTACCGAATAAAAAGAATAAAAGGGAGCCAAATTGCGAGCTCTGCAACACCCCTAATAACACATTAACTTGAATATGGTAGATAATGCTTTATCATTAATAGAGAATTATTGCACACTGAAATAAGGCCAGACATTAATAATACCGGCCTTATTTTGACATCTGAGCTTGCGCAGATGCATCGTAGGATAAGGACTCCCTTAATAAGTTTAGTGCTCGGCTTTATTTATGTCGGTTTTAGCTCGTGCCTTATTTTGGTCTTATTTTAACTTCGGAACTGTTCGTCTAACCGAACGGCTGCCGACCCCAAAATCAAAGAGTTTTTAGAAATAAAAATACTTAAAACTTTGCTTTTTTAACTGTATTTCTGTAATTGTGTTAAACAAAACCCTAAAGCACAAAACAATAAAGAAAATCTTCAAAAAATTTTTCCCATTTTTTTTTAGTTTAATGGTACTGTCAACATGATTTGCAATAACTCTAAATATTGGGTACAAGCACTATTTAAATAAGGCCGGTATTAATAATGTCCGAGCTTAATAAGGCTACTTGCAATAATTCTCTAATATTTAAAGAGTTTTGAACTTCCATTGTCTTTATTTTATAGAACAAAATTAAGCATAAACACTATTCATGAACTTTTAACTTTTGTGTCAAAACAACATATTTTCAATATAACACTGATTTTTATAAACCTCTGGCATGGCTATGGGTTCACCTTTATCACCTTTATTAAGCAATATTTTTATGGAAAACTTTGAATCAAATTTTGTAGAAAATTATCAATATAAACCTTTAGTTTGGTGGAGATATATAGATGACATTTTTCTATATACCAACATGACGAACACTGTTTAAATAATTTTTTAACACACATTAATACACAAGAACCAACAATTAAGTTTACGTTAGGAAAAGAAAACAACTTACAACTACTATTTCTTGACATTTTAATAAAAAAGATTTAAACAATTTTAAAACAAAAATCTACAGAAAACCTACACATACAAATAGATACTTAAATTTTAACTCAAATCACCCAATAATGGTTAAAAGGGAGTTGTAAAAAGTCTATTTGATAGAATTAAAGTCATTTGTTCTAATCAAAATATAAATATTGAAAAATATTATTTAAAAAATATTTTAATTCAAAATAATTATCCTTTTGATTTTATAAATAATTGTTTCCTTGAACTTGAAACTCCAGTTATAAGACAAAATCAAAATAGACCTATTACAAATTTATTTTTACCATACATTCCCGGACTATCAAATAAAATTCAACGAATAGGGCATACATTTAATATTCGCACAATCTTTAAAACACAAAACACAATCAGATCTCAATTAACAAAAACAAAACCATACATCTTAAATGAAAATACAAAAAATGTCATTTATAAAATACCTTGCGAATGCAATAAGTTTTATATAGGTGAAACTTGTAGACCATTAGCCAAACGCATAAAAGAACACAGATCATACATTAAAAACACAGAATTTCACAAATCAAAATCTGCCGACACGCATTTGATAACAATCATAGAATAAACTGGGATGCTTCGAGCATTTTAGCAAAGGAAACTTGTTCTAAAAAACGCAAAATCAAAGAAAGTGCGTATATTAAATAAAGATAATTGTGTAACATCAATTTCAGTTAATTTAAATAACACTTGGTTGCCTTTGCTTGATACTGAAGTATCTTCAGGAAGACTAAAAATTAACTAACTATTCACTTTTTTGTAAAATAAACAATCAATACACCAGCAACCAGTTATCTATGTCACTATGACACTATAACCAAACAAACATGTTTTGACATTTAATGTCAAAGTTTTCAGAATATCTTAGAAAAACATAAAAATTTTGAATTTTAAAACCTAAATAATAGTAAGTTTTTATTTTTATTATTTTTATTCCATTTGTCTTGACAACGGTGGCAGATTTGCCACCAAAACGTCGATTTTTAATTATCTTTTTACTTGTTTAATTTTTTTGGTTTTTAGTACTTTTAATTATATTTTGGCGTGTACCCAAATAAATACCATCCATTTATTTTATTTATTTACACAACGTTTAAGGCAAAATTATCTTTGTCCGTTTTCAAGTTTAGCTTGTACAATTGTACACTTGAAAACGGACAAAGATAGTACCGCCCGAAACGTCGCGTCGTGTAATTAAATTAAATAATAACAATTGAAGTCCCAAACTATTCTGTTAATATTAACACATTAACTTGTTTAGACACATAATTATTTATTCTTACGTACATTTTTCTGCCTGTCAAGAAACTGTTTAATAAAATGAGGAAAAAAGTAATATTTAATCAATTTTAGCAAAGTTAAAAACCAATCAATCGAGAGGGCAAGACCAATTTACTTATAGCTCAACAACATATCCGAGGGTTAGGGTGTGTTTTTATTAGCTTTATTGATGTGGAGTATGTTTAGGCCTTATTGGCTTTAGGATCGCTGTTGATTTAGGAGAATAATAAACAAAATGAACTTTTTTTTGTAATAAAGGGTGTTAGGTAAGGAATGTCAAAGATCAAAAGGTACGTGATATAATCTTCTCCTAACTAAACACATCTATTTAAAAAAGCTATTTATGTATCAAGGCTGTTACTAGGACTATAATATAATTACAGTCCAGTAAAGCCCGTGGTGCATACAATGCTTTATGTTTTACCCAAAAAGAGTTTTTCAATGACTAATTACATTATTTATTCGCAATATAAAAAATAAGTTGCACCTGTACCTGTATACGTAAATAGATAATGACTGGTGTTAAGTTTGACTTTAATGTTTCTATCAGTTAGTCAGTTGGCATTTTTATTCAACCATTTGCTCAAAATGAAAGAAATTCCACAAAATATAAGAGAAAAGGCCATAAAAGCGATCGAAAATATTTTGCCAGTTAAATCAAAGCAACAGTATGATCGGGAGTATGGCATATCTGGTATTTGGAAAGATGCGAACGAAATTCTTCAAATAACCGAAACCGTTTTAATGGCATATTTTCAGGAACTGGTAAGTTATTGATTTTATTTTAATACATAGGTTTGTATAAACTTGATGTTTATTGTGAGAGAAATAAAATTGGATAAGCAATAAAATTTCCATATTAGCGCATTAGGGCATTAAAAGCGGGCATTATCATAATGCCCGCTTATAATGCCCTAGGCGTGATAGCAGGTATTATTGCTACCAAAACATATTCCGTTTCTAAGGTATTACAGATCAATAATAGATGGGTAAAACATAAAATAGTATATTGCCTTAAAATTTTGCTTTTAAACGGTTTTACTTAGCTTAACCTGTTTATTTGTTCTTGTTTCTGATTTGTTTGGGTTAAATCTATTGGTTAAAATTGGACCCCTTCCTGATCATCAATCGATCTGAAATTTGGTACACGCTCTTAATCTTGATAACAATACAATATAAAACATTTTTATGATAGTAAATCCAAGATGGCCGCCGATACAAGATGACGAATTATCTAATAATTTACTACAACAGCAAAATGGGTATCAAATAAAATGCTTGATTGGTAGAAAAAAAAATCCAAGATGGCCGCCGTTAGAAAATGGCGAATTATTTAATAATTTACTACAGCAGCAATATGGGTATCAAATAAAATGGCTTGACTGGTAAAATTGGGCCCAATAAAAAAAATCTAAGAGGGTTGCCGTAGCTACAAAATTGCGGATTAAATTTGTTTTTTACAACTAGCTTAATGGGCCAGGTAAATAAAGTTAAGCAAAAGGTTATATTATGGTACTTACTACGGCGTCCGATGGTATGCCCTCGCCATACACAACGGCGTCAAAATATTTATGACGTCGTCTATCTGGACGCCGCAAATTTTCGGACGCCGTTGTATATGGCAAGGTGCTGTGTAATGATATATATACGAAAGGGGTAGTCGTTGCTGACTAGTTAAGAAACGAACAAGGAGATATTGGGGATTGCAGCAATTGTAAGAAAACTCTTTAAGGTTATTCCAAGCTTTCGGAAATGTTTATTTCCATCTTCAGGGATACTAGATTATTTTCACTAACATCTTTGTGAGGTTGTACAGTGGTTGTTATATTAATTATTATCATGAATTGCACAAGACAGTTAAAAAATGGTCATTCTATACACTTATTTACGAAATAGGAAAATACATTTAATAGAACTTACATGATTACTATTAAAAATTAACTCTGACAGGTGAACATGTTCAAAGCTGTCTCCTTAAACAGTAATTTAAATATATTTAAAAAAATTAATCCAGTCTAGTGTATATGTTACGCTGAATTGGTGTAATAGCCGACTTTATGTCTTTAACAAAATTTTGCTTGATTCGTGAAATAAGCAGTACATTAAACTGTCACATTAAGGTGGTCATGGTTAGTTTTCTTTTAGTTCGCTTTATTAAAAAAGATTTAACTAATCATGACCCCACCCCCGCCAATGTGACAGAGCAGCTTACTTCACGAATTAAGCAAAATTTAAATTTTGTCGAATTTAAAATCGCCAATTACACAAATTCGGCCTAACATATAAATAATTCCTATATACCGTAAAAAAATCACTTTCCAAGTAAGGAAACTTAAGTGGGTTAAGAAGACCTTTCTGTCGATTAGACCCTTATCTGTTTTATTGTTACGTTAGGTTGCTTACAGTATCCGAAAATTAATTAAGGAGTCGATTAAGGAATGGGTTTTGGTGTATATTATTATAACAGGGATATTAAAATTTCCAATGGTTATTTTGTCACTAAGTAAACTGTTAATAGTCTACTGGTGCTACTAGGGGTGGCTTTAAGGTTTGTCGTCCTTAGTAATGATCTTTAGAAGGTAAAAACCTATATTTATATTATTTTGTATTTTATTCTCGTTGGGAATACTCACAACCGATGTATGTACATTGCTGACACCTTAACTATGTCCCTGCTCGTCCTAATATTGTGACGTTTATTTTGAGTATATACATATAGGGCCACTTTTTACGTCACTGGGCAATGTACCATATGGAACTATCTTTTGGGACCATGAGACCGGTGGACCATCAAAACTAACTTTGTATTTTTAAAACCAACTTAACTTATTTGACTAACTAAATTTAGTACGGGCATACCCACTAGGGGTAGCTCGTACGGGGCTTAACTAAACTTAAACTTTATTCTGAACACTATTACTACCTACTTCTTATCTAATAAAAATCCCTTTTAATTTCTTTCTCTCTTCTTTAAATATCAAATTTTCCAGTGTTTGTTTTGCATTTCTACGCTACCCAGTTTGTTTAATGTTTTTATTTTATTATTATAAAAGTAACCTAGAAAATTGTTTAATTTATACTTTTAGACCTTGACACCTCACGTATATTTTTATGTAACAAATTTCCCAATGTTAAGTAAACTAATTAAAATTTACATTTCCCAAAAATGTATATTTTTAAAATTCCTAAAATGTATACCTTTTTATACTAGGTGTTTACAATATATCTACCAGGTTTTTTTTTGTAATTATTTCATTAGAATTTAAACCATTTTTATATTGTTTATTTTAAGGCTTAATAATATAACTTTTTGTAGTATTTATTATTTTATGTTATTAAAAGATTTTCGCAATAAAATCTTTAATTTTTAAAATTTGTTATCTCAATAATATTTTTTCTGCTTCTGCCTTAAATATTGCTTTTGCTTTTTGGTTTTATTATGCTTTTCTTTATTTTAAAATTCAAGGGGACTTAAAAAACCAATATTACTTATTTAGAATATGAAACAAATTGTAGATAGCTAGACACTGCTTATAAAATAATATGATACTTTATTAAACCAACAACTTTGCTTTTACCTTAAGAAAAAACATTTTTAAAATGTATAATTTCTATTAATGGGACTGCAACTCACCTGAAACAAAAAAAAAATGTGTTAAAGAAAAACTATTTTTTTAGAAAGGGTAAAAAACTATTGTTGATTTATATGTAAATTAAAGGTTGAACACCTACTTGGAATTCTCGTAAAATAGTCCTGTCGAGAAAGAAATTTTTAGGGAAAATATTTCTCCTATTTTATTCAAGTTTGTTGCTTTTTGGTGATTTCGTTCATGATATTTAATCAATACCACCCGACTGACGTCTCGTGTTATTGTTATAAATGTCATATATACGATATATAATATGATTATTTCACTAGAATGTTTTACACTAGCAAAATGTCACTAGCAACCTCCTGTTTTCTACTTACAAACTCCTACCTGCTCCTACCTTGATTAAACCAACACGATGGTATTTCAACGATTGAACTAAGTTAGGTTAAATTAAAAAGGTAAAAAACTTGTGTTGATTTATATGTAAATTAAAGATTAAACACTAACTTGGAATTTACGTAAATTAGTCATTTGAGAAAAAAATTTTGGGAAAAATATTTTTCTTGTTATATCCAAGTTTGTTGCTTTTGGTAATTTCATTATGACATTTAATCAATACCACTAGACTGATATCTAGTGCTATTGGTATAAATGATATTTACAAAATTGCAAAGCAACAGACTTTCATACAATCGAAACATTTTGCCAGCAAAATTATCTCTCTTATAATATTATATACGTTAATATATTGTAGAGAATGACACAATTTTCAAAGATTTCTCTGCAAAATAGAAATGAAGTTTTTTTTTTATCTTTGGCAATCAACGAAGGCTGAAAGCCTAAACACTAACGTACCGTGGGTGTCTTAAGCAGGGTAAGAGGAAGTTTGTTAACACGGGACTTAAAACCTTGAAGATTTGGGGGAAAGGAAAGACCTCCGCTGGCAGTAGGTTCCACAGTCTAGAAACTCTAGGGATAAAAGAACGAACGAAATGGGAAGTTCGGGGCCTGTCCAATTGAACTGTGTAGGGATGCATACGCGCGGCACCACGAGTTTCTCTGTTGGGAACTGCAAGAGGAGGAACTATACTGGATAATTCGTCGGAGCAGAAGCCGTAAAAGTATCTATAGAAGAGCGATAGATCTCCCACAGCTCGACGATGGCCAAGAGAAGGAAGTCTTTGAGTAAGTAAAGGATCATTAATAAGACGAACAGCCCTTTCTTTGAATGGCATCAAGAATGCTGAGGGTTGTAGGGGATGTCATTCCCCAGACATGAGAACAATATTCCAGAGAGGGTCGAATATTTGGGACACATACAAAGTGTATAAATTGGAAGGAGAAAAATACTTTTGGCTCGGAAAAGAAATCCAAGCTTTTTTGAAGCCGCGGTGGCTATAGATACAATGTGTTTATGCCAGTTAAGGTTATTCTCAAATGTGACGCCCACAAGGTTAAATGTGTCTCCGCTCTGCAAAACCTGGCCACTCATAAGCAAAGGATGATTGTTTGATGATTTTTTTCGCGACAAGGAACATGATTGTGTTTCAGATGCATTAAATTGAACGAGATCTTTGGCGCCCCAATCCAATATCAAATTGAGATCCTGTGAAAGAGATATCTGCATCGCCCTGCGTTTGCTTTCCAAGTTGGGTTGAGAGATTGGTTAACCCTTAATTAGGCGTGCCAAGAATTTTACCATAATTGGTCGCGGTGTTTTTGATACACCAATTAACATTTAGGAGTTTTAAATCTACTTTTTTACAAATATGTGCAACAAAAAACGTAATACTATTTTTTTTAATTTTTAACCTGTAAATTAATAATTCTAGTTTACCAAAGCAAAATGTTTCTTTAAAATAAAAATAAATCAAAATAATTTGGATGACAACGTCGATCAACTTTATGGGACTTGTTACTGGTCTTTGGTCCCCGGAAGGTAAAGTTAAATATGTATTTGTATACGTTTTAAATATTTACTTTAATTTTATAGCAGAAAGTTAAAAAAGAAAGTAACGTATGTCCTAAAAGTTTTGGCACAAAACTCATTGTCTTTAATTTTAACAAAAACAAAATAATATCAAGTTGCCTTTGAAAACAAAAGTTTATTTACTTTATTTACTGTCAGTTGAGATTTATATATTTTGAAGTTTTCGCTTTAAGATGTCGTATAAATTAGAAATAAGAAAAAGTATCTACAAGTTAGTTGGGCGGATACCCAAAGCTGAAATCTGTCGAATATTCCAGAATGAAAACATTTCACGCAGAACCATTTATAGAACAATAGCGGAGAGCGAGCAGGGAATATCATGTCTGAATCTCCCAAAAGTGGAAGACCACGTGCATTCACCACACAGAGGTCAGACAGAGAAATGTCAACGAGGAGACTGGCTAGGCAATACAGATCTTCTAAGAGTACGATATCGTTGGAATTGAGGAGGAATGGTCTTAAATATCGAAAGAGACGTAAGTGCCCCAAATACTCTCAAGCGCAGCTTCTTCGTATACCAAGATGTTGTAAAGACAATGAGTTTTGTGCCAAAACTTTTAGGACATACGTTAAAACACTGCGTCAGATAATACTTAGATTAATACTAGTCGCGTGGTGTTACAACTAAAGACTATTTTCAGATAAAACCGCCACAGCACATCAACAACATAAGAAAGAAAGAAAGTAAAAGAAATCGGTTTTTAAAGCAAATAGTGATGTCTTTTTTTTTTATTGGTGTAAAAATACACCGCGCGACTAATTTAGGGTTAAATTAGGTTTATATGTTTTTTCCTCAATTATCTTAAAACTACCATAACATGATACAAAATTTTACTTATTAACATATGATACACCGGACGTTTTTCTATTTATAAACATACTGAATTTATTGTAAACCACCATATAACGTATGTCCTAAAAGTTTTTAATCGTTTTTTTTTTTTTAAATGCTGCGCTTGAAAGTATTTGGGGCACTTACGTCTCTTTCGATATTTAAGACCATTCCTCCTCAATTCCAACGATATCGTACTCGTAGAAGATCTGTATTGCCTAGCCAGTCTCCTCGTTGACATTCAATCTGGTTTTGCTCTTCTACCAATCTCTCTGACCTCTGTGCGGTAAATGCACGTGGTCTTCCACTTTTGGAAGATTCAGACATGGTATTCCCTGCTCGCACTCCGCTATTGTTCTATAAATGGTTCTGCGTGAAATGTTTTCATTCTGGAATATTCGACAGATTTCAGCTTTGGGTAGCCGCCCAACTAACTTGTAGATACTTTTTCTTATTTCTAATTTATACGACATCTTAAAGCGAAAACTTCAAAATAAATAAATCTCAACTGACTGTAAACAAAGTAAATAAACTTTCGTTTTTAAAGGCAACTTGAAATTATTTTGTTTTTGTTAAAATTAAAGGCAATGAGTTTTGTGCCAAAACTTTTAGGACATACGTTATGAAGTCACCAGATAAGTAACTTACAGTAAATGCATTGTCTTTTGAAATTTTATTTGATAGTATTTATCTCGATAATAACTGGAGCAGACATATTATCAATGCATATGATACACATATCTTTTTTACAAAGGTCAAACAAAATTAATTGATGTTAGTTAAATTTGCGCGCGAACAAAATCAGTTTACTGTAATATAGTGTGTTAGTTAATTTAGAAAAATATTTCGTTCTAATTACAACATATATAAGAACATTGTATATTACAATACAAATTAAAATGATTGTTTTAAATATGTTTTATTTTTAGTAATCTTTTAAAAATAAATAAAAACTAACAAAAAACGACATAAAAGTAAAGAACTGAAGATAGAAAAAGTATTATCGTAAAGTACAGAGCATTTCAATAAAACCAGAGACATTCACTATAATTTTATTATTTTTCGTTTAAAAATCCCTAAACATGTTGATTTTCATTTTATAGTTGGACAAATTTTTGTAACAAAATTTACATGTTTAGGCTAACAAGAGGTCAAGTGATTCCTCTTCCTAAAAGGAATAAAATTATCTTTTATACAGGGTGTCCGGGAAAATGTGGGAAATCTCTCTCGCACACGTATGGAACAGATGAAATTACACGACAAGTTCCTATAATATTTTTCCGTTTAAGCCCCCTGCGGAGATATGATCCCCTAAAGGGGGCAGCTAGAAATCGATTTTTCGTGAATAACTTTTAAAGCGCTCTGTATAATTTAATAATATTTTAGTACGATGCATACTAGTAAAGACCTCTTAAAAGTAGTAGTAAAAAATTATTTTAACAATAGGAGTTTATTTTTGTTTAATAATACAATATTTAATTTTCGATGTAATTTGTAATTTTGATTTAGTATTGAAGTCCTCTCGTAGCAGGTCAGGAATTTGTTGCAAATGTTGTTAGTTACTCAAAAACGGCTCATTTTATCGATGTCAAGCAAGAGTACCTTTTTTACCAAAAGGTTTAAACTACCCAAAAACATATTTTTGTGTCTTCACCATACAGGGCGTAAAAAATATTATCAATAATGTGCAAAACTAGTCCGTCCCCTGGCAAACTAAAGAAGCGACATAAGTTTCAAGGGCACTATTTTAAGAGGTCTTTACTAGTATGCATCGTACTAAAATATTATCAAATTGTACAGAGCGCTTTAAAAGTTATTCACGAAAAATCGATTTCTAGCTGCCCCCTTTAGGGGATCATATCTCCGCAGGGGGGCTTAAACGGAAAAAATTTATAGGAACTTGTCGTGTTATTTTCATCTGTTCCATACGCGTGCAAGAGATTTCCCTTATTTTCCCGGACACCCTGTATATTAGCCAAATTTATAGATTATTTTCTTGTAAAACTATACAGCAATTATGAAAATATTGTTTTTAGATGTTTAATAGATTATGGTAAACATACATTATTTTTAAATTAACTTATGAACAGAAAACTTATACTGTCTGTATCGCGTAATAGCTAAAAATAGTTACCTGTTGAATCTACCAACCAATTATCTAATCTAAAGTAAATAAAGGAAATGGCTGCCCTAAATTAATTTAAGTTTGTTGACTTTTCAGAAATATAAACTTTATTTTCTGTTAGGATAGATCCTAAAACATACAATGCATTTACAAATTCAATATTTGTTGCACGTTCATATTAAGCCAATTTAAACATTTTTGTAACCAGAAAGGTTATTTTAAATACGGTATTTTCTATGTTTTATTAATATTTCTTTAATATAAAAATATTGATTGCGTTTCAATTAAAACAAACCACCTTGTTGATTGTTATTTTTATGGAGACACATTTTGTATTAAAATTCCCGCGTTATCCCCTACCCTACCAACCCAAACAATACAAAAGTTTAAATAGAAAAAGGAGTCAAGTTATACAGTTTAAAGAGTTTTTAATTCTCTTTTAAACAGAGTTTAAATTTTTTTAACCTCTCGATGCTATGGCTGGTTGTTTTTAAATTTCTTGGTGAGATGGCACTGCTGTCTGTATTTATTAGTTCTGATCGACGGAAAGAATATTTACAGTCAGTCGGGTCTTCATCAGGCGTCTAGCGACCTGAAGCGGTTTGACAAGTCTTAACGAAGACGAAACACGTGTCACCGTTTTGGTCGGGCCCGGGGTATTCCATTTTCTTTTGGAGACTCCGTAATTTTTAAACAACCAACCATAGTATATATATATATATATATATATATATATATATATATATATATATATATATATATATAGATATATATATATATATATATATATATATATATATATATATATATATATATATATATATATATATAACTTTCTCGAACCATTAAAACACCCCAAAATGTTCTGGTTAGTTCTGGTTTCCAAATAGGCATGTTTTAAAGATATTTTAATGTATACAGAGTACCCCGAAAAAATGAATATTGTGAGGTGAGTATTTTAAAATTTATTTTTGGGACACTCTGTATACATCACAATATTTTTAGGACATTGTTAAATTACAGAAATATTGGATTTTCTCGGATTCATTGGTCACCCCATAATGTTTGTTTGCCAAGGGAATATAATCTGATAGGTACTTAAGTGTGTACCAGGGTCTTACAACTGGAAAAATGGACCACTAACTAACTAAAAACATGAAAAATCACAAAGACCTTTTTTTCCTATTTTTAAAAATAGGACAATTGTATGGGTAAATGCTGAACAAAAATTAATTTTATAGCAAAACCTAAAATTAAAAAATTAAAGTAAAAAAAAATACATTCTGAATTAATAGTTTTTAAAATACTTGGCTTAAGGCAGCAAAATAATTTAATATAATTATTATTTTTTTTATTTTACTCCCTCTTACCCCCTGCTTTACAACATTTACTTATACAATTAAAAAAAAAGTAGTAAGCTCATGGGCCGTTTTTTAATTTTAGTTATAACTGGTTAGTTCTGGTTAGTTCTGGTTAGTTGATCGGTCTATTTGTCCCCTATCCTGGGACACACGGATATAAAATTCAATTTTTGACGAAACTTTAGTTTCAATTCATTAAATTTCGGTGGCTGGTATCTGCCAAAGCCACTATGAGTCAAAATTTATTGTCTACCATTGCTTCATATGTCGGGAACATGCACTGACAAACTTTTAAATTTTACAAAATATCGAAGATCTGCCGCTTGCGGGCTCTTACTCTAACAGTTGTTTTCTTAAATTAAGATATTAGAAGTCGCATTAGATTTTTGATATTTATTTGGGTTTTGGGATACCCCGTTACACTATCGAAAATTAAACACCTTTTACCGTCTAAATATTTAATAATAATAATAATAATAATAATAATACGTGCTTTCTTTTAAAAAATGGGATAGTCAAGAGCATACATCAGCTTACTTCAGGCTTTAACTTTTTGTGGCAGCTGAAATTTATGGGCAAAATGTACACAAAATTCTCAATTTCCTACACAAATATTTTTTAGAAAAGCTAAACTTAATACGCTGAAAATATAATATAGGCTAAATAATCAAAGTAAATATTTTATAAAATAAATTATTGTTTACAAAACCTGCGCGTAAGATAAAACCTCCTATGAAACCCATAAGCATACTCCAAAATGTACATATTATTTTCATTTTATCCGAGGTCTTTTTTAAATAAGTAACGTCTGTAACGTAATATTTGAGTATATGTTTCAACAGTTTTATAAAAATACAAAACACCTGATCCTGTTGGTGTACAGTGTGCTTCACATATTAGGTTATTTGCCTTAGACTATTCACAACAGACCAAACATTACTTGTTTTTTCAATGCTAAAATGCCGTTTGTTTTGTTGCCATGATTAAAATACTAAACATGAAAACACAAACGTGTGTGACAAAGAAAACAAATCAAAATAATTTGCCTTTGTTTACAAAACTACCTTTGTGTTGGCAACACTGTAAATAATATAATGACGAAGTGCATTTCGATTGCCAGAGGTGTGCCATTCTAAGGCAATAATAAAATAAGCAAAAATAATACCAAATAAGAATGTTTTAGATAAACTTGTAAAACTTTTCTAAATAAGATTTGGGTATGTATAATTTTACGTTTATAACGTATATATAAGAAATATACCTCACATTCTCAAAAAAAACTTCATTTTGTTTATAAGAATGTGGGTTACCATTATTTATGACATAGACATTGATGATTGTCTTATGTACTTATTTTTTAAATAGAAACTTCTTTTAAAGCCCAATTGGTCATTTAGATGAGGTAAAGAAACATGAGCGAAAATTATCCCAGACATCGCCTAGCCTTTTTATACTGATAAATCCCCTTTTGTGTGTGTTTATTTTTTTTATTTTAAATAAAGGAATAAACATTTAAAAAATAAATAAAATATAGAATAAAAACTGGATATGTAGCTTAATTTAAAAGATTGTATTACTAAAAACGTATATTCCTAATTTTTTGGACGTTATTTTATTTTGCTTGTTAGTTTATGGCTTTTTTGTGCTTGCAATGTAAAAATATGATGCCCATATATTATAATTTTAAACCAAGAAATTTTAGTTAGTAACTAACTAGACATGGTAAATTCAGAATATTTTTAAATAATAGATTAAAAATCATGATCTTTTATTTCAAATTATTATGGTATTAAAAGTATTCTAATCTATTAATCATACAAAATAATATGCATTCCTTTAAAAAGAATTGATGTTTTACCAACCCTTACATTCGGTTGCGCATTCGCCATTCTACACATACTTTACTTATAAATGAACTGACTGATTATGATAATACCCGATTTGCACTAACTAGTTCGTAATTTATAAAGCACACTAGGCGCTTCAGGTTTCGGTATGATCAAGGACCGATCAAATATCTTAAATGGTATTTAAACATCATTCAAGGTAATTCTTTTTAAAATGCATGTAATTATTTGATCGGTCCGTGAGAGTACCGATAGCTAAGCGCCTTGTGTGCTTTAACCTTAGCAAACAAGCATTCAATTTTTTTATTATTACTGGACACAAATATTCTTTACTTTCATTCATGCTCACCAAATTTGCCATTTTAGATTTTGGGTAATATTTGTGATATGCACTTTGTTTTTGACTGAATTTAAGCATTTACAAAACAACACAAAGGTTATTTCGAGTAGACTAAAAACCAGTTACAAAGGTGCCACAAGCGTCACAACAAATAAAGACGGCAATCAAGTATCGCTGTCTAAACGCGTCGTTTACAACGTGTGCGAGCAACAAAAAGGAGAATAGTTGAAACTGAGACAGAACTGGTGACGCCGTGGCATCTTCTCAACTGGCAAGAACTTTACAATATAGCGATAAGCGAAAAATACCACTTTTTAATACTAGTATATTTTTTTTGTTTAGAAGTTTTATTATTTAAAAAATTTTTGTTTAATTTTAAAAGCTCTGGAATTAAGGTAGGAAAAACTTGATTTTCTTAAATTTAGGACTAAGACCAAAATAAGAAAGATAAGTAATTTTAAAATGTCTCTTATTGGCAATTTTTCATTTTTGCAAAAAGTAAAAAACAACTTGTTATTGAAATAATATTATTTTTAACAAAAAAGTAACGATAATTATTTCATGGAAGAGGTTTTTGGTAAATAAATAACACATACATATAAATATACTTTTATTTGCTTTTCAGTAAACATAAGAAATACACGAATATACATGTTTTGTCACTTCAAAGGTTCATAGACAACTAAAGCAAGAACAATGTGGGACAGATTCATTACCATGTATATATGTGTATGCCGGCATTCTTTGTCTAATGTCTTCCTGTTAGTGTACTACACGCCTTAGACCGTCTTCTTTTACGTATTGCCTATGAACTTTTTGAATTGGCTAAACGTGTATAAAAAATTTTAATATTTATATTGTCAAATAAATAAACCCTACAGTAAAAACTACATACTATAAACATGTATAAAAACACAATCAAAATACCAAAAAATCAACAGAATCTCCTATTTATAAAGCATCTACTATATTAATATTTTTTCCACTAGCAACATTTATTTAATCAATAATTTAGTATACTTTGGTGAGTGTGCGTGTGTATGTAAATGTCAAATCAGAATTAAAAAGATAGAATGAGGATTTTTTAAATAACCACTTATGTATTACATTTGCTTAAAGGCAGTTTTACGAATAATAGTACATCATTTAATTTAAGATTTATTCTCATAAAAGAAAATGGCACTAATATCATAATTAGTCATTTGTAAATAAGTTATGTATATGAAATAATTTAAAACATATTATCTATTATGTATCTCATAAAGAAATAAATACTAACAGACTACGCCAACAACGATGCGACGCCAATGAATTGCAAAACAAACATATGTTTACTTACTTGTGAAATGACACATCACATTGGGGTTTAAAAGTCTATTTTTTGCATACTTGGCATTCACGAACCACATTGTCGGTAATATTGTCCAATAATTTACACAAAAACACTATAAGACACATGAAAAACTGAGAAAATCACCAAAACAACCATTTATCACAAGGCAACGCTGCAATTAATGGCGCATGAGAAGTGATAAAAATGCTACGAGACTAGACAATTCGAGCCCGCTTGGAGGCTATAGCCCGTAGCAACGTTGTCGGGTTGTTTAGTCAATTTTCGTGATTTAAAACAAAAAGAAAAAACTGTGAATAATCAAATTTAATGATAATTTATTATGAACATAATAATAGAATTCTGATATCAAAATCACCTTAAAGTTTAGACGATATTCTTATATAGTATTACCAGTAAAAATTGTATTAACAAATAAATGCAAGCATGGCAAAAGCCAAGACTTTTAATATAAAATAGCAAAAGTGGCACTAGAGCTTGCCCTATGACTTAAGCAAAATTATCTTGAAAGCAAATAGTCCAGTCAAATCGGAGAAATTTTTAATGTCTGATCGTAATCAAATGTAAACAAGTTTCGTCTCCTGTAAAGGATAAAAGGTCATTGTTATTTGCTGTGACGGCCTATACAGGGTGATTCAAAAATCGATCACGAAATTTAAGGGGGTGATTCTACTTGACAAAGTAAGGGTAGAGCTTCATATAAATTTAAAATGTCATTCGTTTTCGAGTTACAAGCCGTCAAAGTTCAATTTTTATTTTGGTTTTTCGCCATATTGCATTTATTTTTTAACCAATCCAGTTGATATTTGGCAAACAAATCAAACTTTGCAGATTCTAAAATTTTAAGATAAAAGTACTTTTTAAATACCGCCAGAATGCACTTTACCTAAAACTTATTTTTTTTACATTATAACTTTTTTATTTTGTCAGATTATTAAACCACCGTTTAGGCACCAATAGACATCGAAGTTTTCATCAATTTTAATCAAATTACCCACATACATACAGGGTGTCCAGTAACTCAACCGCCAAACTTAAACAAACGATTCTACAACAAAAACTGCATATAAACATATTTCCATATATTCCATAGTTTAAGGTACAGAATTTTAAAGTTAAGAAAAATTACATTGTTGTAAATGCTACATCTAAAACACGATTTTTGTGCCCTAAGGGATTATTTTCCTGTCCCAAATAGGAATTTTTACTTGGGTATAAACCTGTCAAGCAGAATATAAGCTACATAATTTAAAAGTACATAAAAATCGCACTGTTGTGATCATTACTAGGGGTCATTTTTCCGGTACCAAAAGATAATTTTAACAGACCAAAACCTTTTCGCGCATACTGTAAATAACATAATTCAAATATTCATGAAAGTATCATTGTTATGTCGAAAACACGATTTTCCGACTCAAGGAGTATTTTTCCGGTCTTAAACAAAAAATGTCAGTTAGCCGTAGACCTGTCGAGCACAAATTTGACTTTGGCTACAGAATACACCCTCGACCCCGCCTTATCCCGAAAACCATATTTCAGGGCCTATAGATACCAAGAGAGCGCAGGTGGCACCATCTAGGGTTTACAATAAAATTTACAGAAAATTCTAATTTTTACCTTCCGAAACTCCCTTAAGCCAAATATTTTAACAATTCGCAGATTACTTATACAATGATTTATAACAAACTAAAACCAGAACAAATTTTTAACATTGTGTATTTGAAATCATTCACTTTTAGACTAAGGTAAGTTGGGTTAGATAATAATATTTTAGCCTCAGTAACTTGTAGTAGCATTTTTTTCACACTTTTTAAAGACACCTTGTATAATTTTATTGAATTTTTTTCTTTGGACAATCCACGAAGGCTGAAAGCCTAAATACTAACGTACCGTGGGTGTCTTAAGCAGGGTAAGAGGAAGTTTGTTAACACGGGACTTAAAAGCTTGAAGATTTGGGGGAAGGAAAGACCTCCGCTGGCAGCAGGTTTCACAGTCTAGAAACTCTAGGGATAAAAGAACGAACGAAATGGGAAGTTCAGGGCCTGTCCAATTGAACTGTATGGGGATGCATACGCGCGGCACCACGAGTTTCTCTGTTGGGAACTGCAAGAGGAGGGACTATACTGGACAATTCGTCGGAGCAGAAACCGTAAAAGTATCTATAGAAGAGCGATAGATCTCCCACAGCTCGACGATGATCAAGAGAAGGAAGTCTTTGAGTAAGTAAAGGATCATTAATAAAATGAACAGCCCTTCTTTGAATGGCATCAAGAATGCTGAGGGTTGTAGGGGATGCCATTCCCCAGACATGAGAACAATATTCCAGAGAGGGTCGAATTTGGGACACATACAAAGTGTATAAATTGGAAGGAGAAAAATACTTTTGGCTCGGAAAGAAATCCAAGCTTTTTTAAAGCCGCGGTGGCTATAGATACAATGTGTTTATGCCAGTTAAGGTTATTCTCAAATGTGATGCCCACAAGGTTAAATGTGTCCCCGCTCTGCAAAACCTGGGCACTCATAAGCAAAGGATGAGTGTTTGATGATTTTTTCGCGACAAGGAACACGATTGTGTTTTGGATGCATTAAATTGAACGAGATTTTTGGCGCCCCAATCCAATATCAAATTGAGATCCTGTGAAAGAGATATCTGCATCGCTCTGCGTTTGCTTTTCAAGTCGGGTTGAGAGATTGGTTTGGGAACCTGAAAAGTAGAGTGAAGGGTACTATCGTCAGCATAACTATGAATGGGATTGGTTCTGGAAGAAAGAAGGTCGTTGATGTGAAGAAGAAACAAAGTTGGTGCTAGTACTGAACCCTGAGGCACTCCAGCATTAATTTCGTGAAAGCTTGAAGAGTGGTTATCAACAATGACTGATATACGTCGATTAGAAAGATAACTGGAGAGCCAAGAGCAGAGTTTAGTTGAAAGACTGTAGGAGGGAAGTTTATTAAGAAGTGCGTCATGCCAGACTTGGTCGAAAGCTTTAGATATATCAAGAGCAACGATCTGGGACTCACCTAGAAACTCAAGAGACTTGTTCCAGTTGTGTGAAACGAATGAAAGAAGATCTGCTGTAGATCTCTTGTGACGAAATCCGTATTGCCTGTCATGTAAAATTGCAGAAACAAGTCAACTGCAAAAAATATTTACTTTTTTAAACAAAATATGAATATACAAGTGTAAATACATATAACATTTGTTTTAAAAGTTATTAAGTACAACATTTTTCTTTGGGCTAAAATCTTTATTAATTTTAAAGATAGAAAATTTTTGTCGTTTACCGAAATAGCTATTTATGTATCAAGGGCGTCACTAGGACTATAATGCCCTGAAGGTTGAAATTTCTAGATTTCCACCTGATGGGCATTATAGTCCAGTAAAGCCCGTGGTGCATACAATGCTTTTATGTTTTACCAAAAAAGAGTTTTTCAATGACTAATTACATTATTTATTCGCAATATAAAAATAAGTTGCACCTGTACCTGTATAAGTAAGTAGATAATGACTGGTGTTAAGTTTGACTTTGATGTTTCTATCAGTTAGTCAGTTGGCATTTTTTATTTAACGATTTTCTCAAAATGGAAGAAATTCCACAAAATATAAGAGAAAAGGCCATAAAAGCGACCGAAAATCTTTTGCCAGTTAAATCAAGGCAACAGTATGATCGGGAGTATGGCATATTTGGTATTTGGAAAGATGCGAACGCAATTCTTCAAATAACCGAAACCGTTTTAATGGCAGGAACTGGTAAGTTATTGATTTTATTTTAATACATATGTTTGTATAAACTTGATCTTTATTGTGAAAGAAATAAAATTGGATAAGCAATAAAATTTCCATATTAGCGCATTAGTGCATTATAAGCGGGCATTATCATAATGCCCGCTTATAATGCCCTAGGTGTGATAGCAGGTATTATTGCTACCATAACATATTCCGTTTCTAAGGTATTACAGATCAATAATAGATGGGTAAAACATAAATTAACTAAAGTGCACTTCGCGGGGTTCTAAAATAAACGATTTAATTACAGAATGGAATTATTAAAGTAAAATTATTACCTAAATACTCACGTTTCTTAAAATTAATATTCCTTTTAAAACGTCTAGTGTTTGAAGCAATATTCATTAAAGTTGGTAAACACAATTTTATTACTCTATCCAAGGCCTGACCAAACCATTTTATGTTTGGAAATAATAAAATTTCGTTTAAACATTTCTTAATAAAAAAGCACGTAAATATAATTAAAACCGTAACTTTTATTTTTCCATGTAATAAAAAGGAGTACTTAACGAACACCTCTAAGGACCAGAATAAAAGAATTATATAGAGGATCATCCAAATAAAGTGATTTTTATTTAATTGCCTAATTTTAACTTTTTTATTTAAATACCACAGGAAATTATACAGGGTGGCCCACCATATTCGACACTGTCTGTAGCTGGATAACCATGGGGTTTTTAAAAAAGTAAATACTGAAACATATACAGGTCGGATAACGCCACAGTATAAAATTATTTTACTCTATACAGGATGTCTCAAAAAGTGTGACGTATCAAAGTTATATTTTTTAAATGGAACACCCTATATTTTATGACGGTTTTAGATTCTACATAAAAAATAATTTAAGTTTGTTTATAGTACCAAGTGTCTAATTTTATTCGTTTTTGTGATATTTGATTTTTTTCAAAATACAGGGGTGCAATTAAATTAATTTTATTTTAACAACATAAACTCCCTAAACTTTAAAATTTGTTACAAGTTTAGGAAAAGTCTGCCTTATCATACGTAGGTCATATCGAGACCATAGATTATACAGGGTGATCAAAAAATAATTTCAATTTTTAGAAAGTCAAATTGCAATATTTCTCTTATTTTAAATGGAACACCCTGTATTTTTTTATACCAAATAATGACAAACCAAATGCTCTTTCAAATGGTGTATAGGTTGCCTATACCTATCTTTTATACTTTTTAAGTAAATTCCGTTTAAACATATTTTTATTCCAAATGTCTATTTAAATGTAAGTAGGCTGTGATATAGCTATGCCTAATTACTAAGCCGTTATTACAAAATGTAAATTTGTTGGAAACAAGCACAAAATTAAAAAAAATTTGTATTATCTGCCACTATTTTTAAAATTCACAGAAAAAAAATCATTAGTTGCTTATCAAGCTACTTCCAATAATACTTATTTCAGCTGAATGTGGTAATGATAAAACTTGTGTTTTTAAACAATCCTAATAACGCCTCTGGTCAGTTATGACGACATTCTGTGACCTATAACTCGTTTCTTCCATTATCCATAATCACTGTGTCAAATTTTTTAAAGCAACTTTAAGGTTATCAGATGGTTTCTCCTGGAATATTTTTCAGGATTAACTCTAGACCAAAGTAAACCATTTTTTTCACATCCTACCAGTATTATATCATCTTGTTGTTGCAGAAGAAGGGTTTTTATTTTAAATCATTGAAATTTCTATTAAACTGACTAAAAAACTAGTAATTAATAAATGATCGTTGTTATTTTCTTTAAAAAATATTAATGGCTGCTATGTCACAGCCAACTTTAATTTAAATAAACATTTGGGCTAAAAATTTGTAAAAACAGATTTTATTAAAAAGCACAAAAGATAGGTATGAGCAACCTATACACCATTTGAAAGAGTATTTTATTTGTCATCATGTGACGTAAAAAATACAGGGTGTTCCATTTAAAATTAGGGAGATATGACTATTTGATTTTCTGAAAAATTGAAATTATTTTTGATCACCCTGTACAATATTTGATCTTGATTTGACCTACGTATGATATGGCAGACTTTTTCTAATCTTGTTACACATTTAAAAGTCTAAAGTATTAAAAGTGTTAAAGTAAAATCAATTTAATTTTACCTCTGCATTTTTCAAAAATCCAAATAACACAAAAACGAATAAAATTAGACACTTAGTATTATAAACAAACTTAAGTTATTTTTTAAAATCTAAAACCGTCATAAAATATAGGGTGTTCTATTTAACAAAATATAACTTTGATACGTCACACTGTTTTGAGACATCCTGTATAGACTAAAATAATTTTATACTGTGGCCTTATCCGACCTGTATATGTTTCTGACCGTGTCGAATATGGTGGGCCACCCTGTATTATTGTTAAGAAACTGCAGTTTTTTAACTTGGTTTTGGCATAATCCATTTAAGTAAAGGGTTTTATACAAAAAATGTAATGAATAAGAAAAAACACCCTAATCAGGACTTTTCATCCAACCTTATTTATTATATCTACCGTGTGGTCTATAGATGTGCAACAGATGGAACACTTTTCTATTTGCAATTTGTTAGAAAATTTGATTCTTTTTTAAAGTTGGTGCATATTCTTTATGTTTAAACTGGTAAGTTTTTTAATAAAAGTTAAAGAATATACAGCGTAGACCAAAAAAATTTAAACCTGCTTTTGAGTAAATTACCCCTATTTCTTAAATAAGGTACAACAAAAAAATAAAAAAGTTATTTAGAATTAAAAATTATGCCAAAATACCAATCATTGCCACCTCTTCAGATCTTTAAATATTTTTGAAATTTTTTAATTACTCCTGTATAAAACCATTGTTTATTTTTTAAACCTAATATTATTTTAAAGCAGGTACAGTCCACCGACTTTTGCCAACATTTATTTAAATGGAAGCAAAGAATTTTACAAATATGCTTTCGATAATGCAAATAAACGACTAATAATATTGTGCAGATAAACTTTTTATTGAACGTACAAAGAATTTTGTTTTTAAATTTCTATGAAAGTGTAGAACAGAAAATTTAAATAAAAAAAAAAATTAAAGTACATAACTTAAATTATTTTGTTTTTTAATAAGTGCCCCTATTTTTAAAAAAAATAAAGGCATTTTAAGCAGCTTTCAATCATTCCGATTCGTTAAAATTATTTATTTTATTAATTTTGAATTTTATTTTATGAATACTTTTTTAAATGACTTAAAGTGGCTTTAATTTTATTTCTTAAAAACGAAGCTAAATACGAAAAAACTGGACACTTAAAAGTTGCAATATTAATTGCTTTTCCAAAATAAATATAAAAACTCAGTGGCGTCCTTTAATTCTCAATATTATTGGTTGGAGTGACCACTGAGACGCCAATGAACCCAATAATTCTAACCTAAGTAGAGTTTTACAAGCGCCCGAAAAATATTAGATAAGAAGTAGGTAGTAGAAGTGAAGCCAAGTATAAAGTTAAAGTTTTAGTTAAGCCCCGTATGGGCTACCCCTAGTGGGGGGTATGCCCGTACTAAATTTAGTTAGTCAAATAAGTAAAGTTGGTTTTTGAAAAATGCAAAGTTAGTTTTGATGGTCCACCGGTCTTATGGTCCCAAGAAGATAGTTCCATATGGTAGATTTGCCCCAGTGACGTAAAGTGGCCTATATGTATATTTCAAAACTATACGTCACAATATATATATGCAATGTTGTCACGTTGACAGTGCTTTTTGATGTTAATTCGATCGATTTCATTGTTTTTTTATTCATGAGTTTTTAATTCTTCGGCTTATTTTCAGGTTTTTTAATGTATTTACCATTATAAGCTTTTCCAGAGTGCAAATTGTGGTCTAAGTGATTTGAATCTGTTCTTTTAAAATCAAACATGGATAAAAATGCGGAAGCAGTTGAACAGTAGATGCAAGGAGCTTGTGTCTGCTTTAATATGCTATTTTGAGTAAGCAGCCTATAGCTGCAGTAAGAAAAGTTAGTTTCAATGAATTTCAGTGTTTTAGTGGATAAATACATGTTTCTATATTGAATTTGTAATACCTGGCTTTTTAAAATAAAATTTTTATTTCATTTTTTGAGTTATTACTTTATTTTTGTAATGAAAATTATGACATTAACTAAAACCAACAATTCTTTAAAGAAAAAATGCCTTATTCTTTTCAACAAAACTCAGATTCTCGTGACACTTTGGCAACAGGGCAAATTTGCAGGTTAGCGACGTGCAACGGATTTAGTTTTATATAAAGTTTTTTACTTTTTTTTTAATTTCTTTAAAAGATCTTATAATGTTACTTAATTGGGCTAAGAGTACATTATTAGATTGCCTAATTTAAGATGTTAAATTAGCCTTTGTTTTAAGGCAAAATACCTTCAAACTAGCTCAATGTCAGTCGGGGCACGTAGGTCGTGGATTAAATAACCTAAAGATTCCTTTAACTCTTGTATCAGTGTCAGAAATTACAGAGTTGACAATTTTATTAATAAGTTAATAATTTGAAAGCCCTTCTATTATAGTTTACCACTAAAAGGTATTTATATATGGGCGCCACCTGAAGTTATGAATAGTGTTGGTAAACTACTGAAGGGTAATTCCTCCAGGTAAACTAAAACAAAACAAACAGGCTCCAACACAAAATAAAAGAGACTCACGTATAAACAGTGTGTGTTCTTTATTTAAGAATCTTGGTTTTTGAAGAATGAGTACTATCATTTAAAGGAAACAAAAGAGGGTTCTAGCGCTTAACGTTTGCAAACATTTTACACCGCTTTACAAATATAACTAATTTAAGTCAAAAATTTAAATATGTAAGCTAATTTACTAGTTGATTTTGTTCACGATGCAATATGTTGATTTGGTGTTTTAATATTAAATGACGTACTTTAAAGACTTCATATATGCGTATCAACTTATCTGATATCCTCTGAAAAAGGGTCCACTGGGTGTCGGTGTGGGATTCTCGCACTGGTTGTAGGCTGGGGCCTACACTTGGGATTCAGACAAGTGGTATTTGCTGGTCATAGATCACAAAGGGGGCAGCTCGCAAGGTAGGTTGTGGTATGCCTCACAACAGCGGGCAACGTAAAATCTTGCTTCCTTAAGCGTAAGGTACTGATTGGAAGTACAAGATAGAATTTGAAGAATAAAAGCTGAGGCAAAGATGAAGGTTGAAAGTAGAAGGTAGAAAGTAGAACGTAGAAACGTTGAGAGTAGAACGTAGAAACCGGGCTGGTCTAAAACAAAAATCACATAATTAAATTTATATCCGAGACAATGTGTTTTTGAGGTTAAGTTACGACATTCAAAAGGGAGTGGATTATGCAAAAATACTAACATAAAATATAAATATAGAGAAAAACATACCTTTTAGGCTAAAGATGGACAAGGATTCGTGATTTTTAACAGAGATAATTCGGAAATTCTTATGAAATCACAAATTGCCTTCTTATGCGTAGCACCGGTAGGCAGAAAGTGACATTTGAAGTTCCCAAAATTTCCGGCCAAAATCTGTCACTTCGTCAGGCGAATTTTTGCGATTTGACTCTGTGACGTATTCGAATTCTGACGATTGCCACAGGCCAAAGATTTAAAGATACATGTGAAATGTCGCTGCTCTCATCAAAACCATGGGCTCGAGGAAGGTTCGTATACCACAAAAATATTAACCGGTCACAAAAATCTTAAAATATATATTAATTAAAGCTTAAAACTAACAGCTAGCGAAGCCTCTAATGCCGCTCAAACACAACAAAGATTAGTCGATGCCATTTTTGGACCTGAGTATGAACCAAAGATTTTTTCTTTTGTTGATGATATAATTGTAACCGGTTCTACGTTTAAAGAACACATCAAATTACTTACAATTGTTAAAGAAAAATTGAAAGAAGCCAACCTAACTATCAACTTAGAAAAATGTGATTTTTTCAAAACTTCACTTAAGTTTTTGGGATACATTGTAGGTAATAACTCCTTGAGAACAGATCCAGATAAGGTTGCAAGTATGGTAAACTACCCACGTCCGAAGAATACTACAGAAATTAAAAGATTTATCGGCATGTGCTCATGGTATAGGCGATTTATTCGAGATTTTTCTACTTTGGTGTCACCAATTAATGATTTACTTAAAGGAAAGAAAAAGGACAACTTATTGTATGGACTGATAAAGCTGAAGAGGCTTTTCTAAAAATTAAGGAATTATTAGTATCAGCACCTATTTTGGCTCAGCCAGATTTTACAAAGAAATTCACTATACAGTGCGATGCAAGTAACACCGGTTTAGGAGGAATTTTGACACAAGTCATTGATGGAGAAGAGCGAGTTATAGCGTATGCAAGTAGATCACTCTCTCGAGCAGAAAGGAACTATGCAATTTTAGAAAAGAAGTTGACGCTGCAACGTGGGCCCCAAAAAATAAACATAGTTTTATTTTAAAAAGTCTATTGTTTAAACATATCTTGATTATTCTTATTGTAAAAGATTTTTTTTTTTTGCAGTTCAGAACTTCTCATTTTTTAAAAAGTTTACAGGGTTTTACATATTTTCAAACTTTCTTGAACTTATTAAATTTTTAAATTTCTTAACATACATTGGTTTTGATAGAAACTTTTTATACAGGGTCAAACAAAAATTTAAGCTTTTTTGGTTTTGATTAGAGTTGATTTTTTTTTATTTATCTCTTTTATATGGTACAGTTTTTCAAACTTGAAAACTGTATACGGGTTGATAAATAATTATCCCACCTGGGTCTGGGAGTATAAAAGAATGTGCCCAGAGGTTTCTATTCGGTTTCTTTCCTGGTACGTAAGAGGCGATAAATAAGAAACTCGTCTTATGCCCTGGAACATCGTGTCATGATACACGGCAGTGGTTGCTGAAGATTTTTTTCTTCACCCGCATATTTTCCCTTTTTGCGAGATATAAGGAATGTCAGCTCTACCCCTAAATATTTATGTCTTTTCTCTTATACTTTTTTGTTTCCCGCCTCATTGGGAGGTCATTTTTGTTTGAGCTGGCCGACTAACTGATTTTTAGCGTGGTGTAAGCTACATTGCACTAGGGCTGTAGGCCAGAGTCCTGGCAGATGCCAAATTTTCACCTTAAAATTTTGGATTTCTTTTATAACTCCCGTTTATTTTTTTGGGCCCTTGTTCTCGAAGCAAGTATCGCTTCGTGAACCTGAAATTTTCGTGAATTGTTAGTTCTTAAACTGGTGTGATGCCGACGAGACTTCAGTTCCGAAAACTTTAAATACAGGGTGGTACAAAGGTTGAAGTATTTTCAATTTTGAATTAAATTTTGGTATTGATTTTTTATGACAGCACTACATACAGTGTGATCACATTAATCTGACATTTAAATTTTTGGTGAAATTTTAATGTATACAGTTATTGTATTTAAATTAAAATTTAAATTTTGATTTTTTCGGATAAGTGTTAGAATATACAGGGTGATCACTCTGTTTAGGTATTCATAACTTGAGACTTTGATATTTTTTAAATTTAATAATATATTAAATAATTTTTTAATCACAATGGAACCGGAAACTTTTCAAGTTAATCACTTACATGACTATGAGGTATCATACGAGCTTTCTATTCGTAAAACCAAAACTGGTCGAAACTTAAATGATCAAAGAAAAATATTAAGAAGGTTACTTGCTAAAGAAAAGAATCAACCAGGAGGCATGATAGATTTGTGTTCTTATAATTTTGATTTTCAAAAAGAGCAAAGAGAAATAGAAAAAACATTTTATGATATAACTGAAGCCATTATAGATTTTTCTGAAACCGGTCAAGAATCAGATACTCTTTTTCTAGAATAAAATCAAGAATTGCACATGTAACTTTAAGAGTTAAAAACTTAGAAAAATTTTTACATATACCTGACATTATTGATAAAGATGACATACCTCAAATTGAAAACTTTTTTCAGGAATCTTATGCCACCTGTTTGAAACTTGAAGGTGATCTTTTCGATAGCATAAAAGTAGTCGATCTTACTCAACCTGCTAATCAAACAGCTCCGGTTATTAATGTAGCGGCTCCCATTGTTACTTGTTCAGGCAATGCAATACCAATTTCTGAGTGGGGTGTAAAATTTAATGGAGATTCAAAAAATTTATTTTCATTTTTGGAACGTATTGATGAATTAGCGCATGCGCGTAAAGTTTTTAAAGCAGATCTTTTCAATGCTGCTGTTGAACTTTTGTAGGTGATGCATTTGCCTGGTATCGGTGTAATAAAGTAAACGTGAATAATTGGGACGAGCTAGTAGCTTTATTAAAACGAGATTTTTGCATTCTGACGCGGATGATCAGGTTTGGGAACAAATTAAACAACGAAAACAAAAGAAAAACGAATCGGTCGCGATTTTTATAGCACATATGGATACCTTGTTTAATAGATTAACTCGTGTCCCAGCCGAGGTTACTAAAGTAAAGCTTATTAGACAAAATTTGTTAAGTGAATATATTTCTCAACTTGCGTTATTAGATATAACTACCGTTTCTGATTTAGCAAATTACTGTCGTAAATTAGAGGAAGCTAATTATTTAAAAAATAAAAATAGACCTTCTGAAGTATCAGAACTTAGAGAAGAAGTTCAACATTCTAGTTCTTATAATCGTAGAGATAGAAATAATTTTTCTTCTAATTCTGGCAATAATAATTTTGATAATAAAAATAAAAATAGTTCAAATAAATTTCAAGGTAATAAATTTGGTAACAAAAATAAAAATAGTTCAAATAGTGAAAAATTTTCTGACAACAATATAGATAAAACAAATACAAGCACAACTAAAAAGTCAATTAATTGTTGGAATTGTGGTATGGCTAACCATACATATCGTGGGTGTAGAGCCCCTAAAAAGGTTTTCTGTTTTAAGTGTGGAAAGCCAGACGTGAAGTCCAGCAATTGTAAGACTTGTTCAAAAAACGAGTAAAGGACGGTGCGCGTGGTGGCCAGCGTACCAGTCCAGATCGAAAAGATAATGCTAAAAACAAAACTAATTTCTTTAATAAAAATGATTGGAAAAATTGGCTGAAATATCTTTCAAATTTTTATAAAAATTTTCAATCCCCTTCTCAAGTTTCACCTTTATTTGTTAAAAAACCTTCCGATTCAAGGCCATATATTTCTGTTAAGCTTTTTGATCAAAATATAACCGTTTTACTTGACTCAGGTGCAACTACCTCAGTCGTAGGTTCCGCTGGAATGTCAATTTTAAAAAGGTTTAAATTAAAAATAAATTCTGATACTTCAAAGAAAGTTTGTACGGCTGATGGGTCGCAAAAGCAAGTTTTGGGTATTGTAGATTTACCTATTTGTGTTAACAATATTTTAAAAATTATTAAGTGTCTAGTTGTTCCGTCGATACCTCAAGCTTTTATTTTCGGTTGTGATTTTGCTAAAGAGTTTCAAGTTTTAGTGAATTTTAGAAATGATAGTTGGAGTGTGCAAAGTGACTTAGTTCAAAGTGATATTGATATAGTGCCTCATTATAGTAATAGTGAATTTAATAATTTTTATTATCTCTGGATGACTTAACTCCTGAAGAAAGAAGGAAAGCAGAAGATGTTATACAGTCCTTTAGTGAAATATCTAGTAAAGACCATATAGGAAGAACAAATAAGATTACTCTTGACATAGATACTGGAGACGCTAAGCCTTTCAAAAGGAGGCCTTTCGCATTGTCACCGTACATGCAGAAAATATTGAATGAAGAACTTGACGAAATGTTAAGATTAGGTGTTGTCGAACCATCCAAGAGTCCGTGGTGTTCTCCTGTGTTTTTGGTAAAAAGAAAAATGAAGAATTTAGATTGGTCTATGACGCCAGAATTTTGAACAGCGTAACGCGTCCAGACTCATATCCCTTACAGAATGTTGACAGGATTTTAAATTCATTGAGAGGTGCCAAATACATAAGCTCTATAGACCTTAGAAAAGCCTTTTGGCAAATTCCACTTACTACAGAGTCTAGAGAAAAAACAGCATTTAGTGTAATTGGAAGAGGTCAATTTCAGTTCGTAACTATGCCGTTTGGGCTTTGTAATGCCATAAAGAAGTTGGTTAATAATATACATAGTGCTTCATTTTAAAAAAGTATATTTTTTGCAATACATTGAAAACTCGTTGTTAAATAATTTTTTTTTTTGCTGAAAGCATGTTAACCAGCGAGAAAAATATTACTACTTAACTAATTTAACCGACCGTATCTTTAATAATAAAGAAGTTAGCAATAGAACCGACTTAAAAACATTTACCCTGTATAAACAAAAGCATGTTTCGACACTTATTTCGGAATTTTTTAACAGCAATAAAAATACAGTTTTGAAAGTGTTTTAAAACACGAAAATAAATATGGTGAAAACCTAATGTTTCAGTTCAATTCCTTGAAATAAATATAAGGTTCAAAAATAAAATGACACAAGATTTCCCCAAGGACCGTCAAGAAAAAAAACATTATTTGTTTTTCGGGCACGCTTTGATACGTATACACGTATTTATTTGCCAGAGTTGAGAAACTGTATTATGGGCACAATTTTCATATTTTTATAGGTTTTGTTTTTAAAAAACTTAGGATTTAAATAAAAAATTAGATAAAACTTTACCTTTTTAGAGTACACATTACCAAATCAAGTTGAAATAAATAATGTCTTTCCACAAGTGTATCAAAAAAATTACCAGTTTATTTTTTTTTCTTTTAGTTTGTTTTAGTGTTTTGTTTTAATAGTTAGGAATCTCTGGACCATTTTTACAAGTCGTTACTAACAAGCTAATTTTTTGTGAGTAGCTTCATTTTGACGAGACGACCAACGCTTTTTTCCTTACAACAATTTTTCGTTGGTGGTAGCATACATTTTTTTTCCAGGGAGCCGTCTGCATGTCCGGTGGCACTGCAGCCTGAAGGCTTATTGTACCAAACTCCCGTTTTATTGTACCCATTCCAGTAACCTAGTTCCTTGAAGAAGGCGGTATAGGTCTGCTGGGTGCGTACCATATGTTTCCGGGGGCACTCTAATATCCCCGAAGATTGCCTGTCTTTTGTGATCCAGTGCCTCACACTCTGACAGTATGTGGGATACTGTTTCGGTCTCTGCTCCACATAATCTGCAGTCCAGTTCTCCGTTGTATAATCCCATTTTATTTAGGTGTTCTTTCAGTGGAGCATGTCCGGTGAGGAAACCTGTGATCGTTCTTAGCTGATTCCTACCCATTTTAAGTAGTTCTTTAGCTCTTTTTGTGCATGGTCCACTGATGTATATTTTCCCATGCATGTGTTGAGGAAGCCTTTCCCAGTGCAGTCTTTGCTGGTCCTTTACCCAGTTTTGTACCGCACTCCGGAAGGTACTCTTTGGCACTCCAAGGACTGGTTCTGGCCCGACGTATGTCGTGGCTGACCCCTTCTAGCCAGTTCGTCTGCGTTTTCATTGCCTCGAATTCCGCAATGCCCTGGCACCCACATCAACCTCGTGTTGTTGCGTTCCGCCAGTTCCCTGAGTTCCTCGAGGCATTCTAGTACCAGCCAAGACGATACCTTGGGATTAATTAGTGCACCAAGGGCTGCTTGACTATCCGTAAGAATGTTGATTGTACAATTTGTGCGGGGCCTTTGGTTGTTAATCCTGGCACATTGTAAGATCGCAAAAATTTCTGCTTGAAAAACATAGGCGTGGTTTCCCAGTGGAAAGGTCAAACGAGTGTTTCCTATCTCACTGTAGACACCTGCACCTGATCCTTCTTCGGTTTTGGACCCGTCCGTATACCAGGTTTGACCTCGAAGAGAGAGTCTGAAATTTTCGTTTGCCCAGTTCTCCCTTGGGTGTCTTGTCACCTGAAAGGGTCTTCTGGGTACGATTTGTGGGGTCATATAGTCTGTTCTCATATCCATTATGGGACTCCTTATGATATTTTTATTTCCATGTATCCTGATCTATCTTTTGTGTTGCTCAGGTTATTTTGCAGTCTGTACACCCCCATTCTCGCAGCATACAGGGTTAGCAGAGATGAAATATGTTGATTTGATAAATATCAAAAACCAGGATGACGTACCTTGCAATTTGTAGGACAATGTGGGTGTTAAATTATATAAATATTAACTAACCCATTGAAAAATAAATCAAATGGTTAGAAATACATTGTTTATATTCGTCAAATCAACATGTTTCATCTCTGCTACCCCTGTAAGCTACCACCAAGAAAAAAGTTTTTTTTACGAAAAATTAGCTTTTTGTAGTGAATGCCAAACATGGTCCATGAATCCCTAACTATAATGTCTATATGAATTTGGTTTATTATGAGTTTATGCAATGTAAACGCGACATCAACTAAACCAAGTGATCAAGTTACCATAAATTCAGCTATTACATTTTTAAGTTCATGTGTTATTTAATTTAAAATTTATCATTGTGCATAAAATTTTAATAAAATTTTTCGTAAATAAGGTATTTATACGGTTGTAGAAATAATTAGTATGCAACACATGCCAATCGGTGGATTGATGGGCGGTTGCTAGGCTGATCGGTGAGTTGTTAGGGGTTTGCTAGTTTGATAGGTGTCAAGTGGTATCGTTTGGACTCGACGAGACTGTCGAACTCGGTTGGACTAGGTAAAATTTACTTATTTTCAATGGTGTGTCCCTATATAAAAAGGAAAAACTCACATTAAATAAAAGAGGTATTATATGTGCATAGAATCGATAGGGGAAGCTGGCTCATAGTCTGCAACGGGGCCAATAGCCAAAAAAGCAAAGCAAGGCAAAACAGAATTTGCCGGGTCAGCTGGTGTAAAACCAAATTTTATTTATATAATATTTTGTGTAAATAAAGTAGCCAAAACACTTAGTATGTAAGGCCAACCAACCTAGATAAAAAAAATTGTGGAAAAACAATGTTTTTGACACTTATTACCAACCTACTATTTTCATAAATAGCTTGTTTTTTATTTTTTTTATTTAACAATTATCATAGCTTTTTAAATTTTCTTCTTTTTTATTTTGCTTTATTTACCTCATGTAAACAAATACGAAAGATAACGGACCAATTTTTTTTTCTTTTTAAATGTTTCTATTTAAATTTTTAATTATATATTTTATACTTGTTTGACTTTTTAAAAATTTTAATATCAAGTAGTTAATTACGAATAAGTGTAAAGAACATTATTTTTTCAGATAATAATTTGTAACTATATTTAAAGTTTGTAATTGTGTTCGTGTCAATTTATGCACTTGGTTTTTGTATGTTATGCTAATATTATAAATATAATAAAATATAGTTAAAAAGAAAAAATTACCAAATAAACCTATTTCTCGATAGTTTTTGGTTAACAACTTAATATTATTGTTAAATATTTTAATGTGTCGATGCAACCAAGGTAAATATACATCCGGTTTAAGAACATTAGTTAATAAAAGTTTTAAAAATGGCATTAACTTTCCCAACATAGGTTCCTATTGATGAATTGTTTTTAGAGCAAAAGGCTTGGGCCAGCTCGGACAAAAAATAATTTTGACAATTTTTTGACATAACTTGATATAAAATTTTACAAAGACTGTTATACATTATCTTTAAAAAAAAAACAATTTTGGAAAAATGTGCAAAAAAAAAAAAATAGCTGTCATAGATATGTTCTGTAGTTTGGCGGATTCATTTAATGGATGGTATTTATTTGGGTACACGCCAAAATAAAATTAAAAGTACTAAAAAACCAAAAAAATTTAAACAAGTAAAAAGATAATTAAAAATTGACGTTTTGGTGGCAAATCTGCCACCGTTGTCAAGACAAATGGAATAACAATAATAAAAATAAAAACTAACTATTATTTAGGTTTTAAAATTAAAAATTTTTTGTTTTTCTAGGATATTCTGAAAACTTTGACATTAAATGTCAAAACATGTTTGTTTGGTTATAGTGTCATTGTGACATAGATAACTGGTTGCTGGTGTATTGATTGTTTATTTTTCAAAAAAAGGTGAATAGTTAATTTTTAGTCTTGCTGAAGATACTTCAGTATCAAGCAAAGGCAACCAAGTGTTATTTAAATTAATAGTTTTCATTTTTTCCTCGGTTTATTTAAAAATATATTTAAAAACTAGCGACACAATAACATTGCCACTTTTTCTGTTCTATAAAATAATGTCACTAAACTTAAGAGCTGACGTTTCGTCTTCGAGCCACCATCATCAAATTTGTTTTTTTTTAATGGGTTGAATATTTGGTTTCAAACTTATTTTACTCGTCGTTTTGAACGACAAATTTACAATATGTTAAAGAAATATAAAAACTCTTTTACAGATAATGAATGATTTAAACTGACACCTCACAACAGTAAAACACCACATTTTTACGGAGTACCAAAAATACATAAACCCAGTATACCTTTACGTCCTATAGTAAGTTGTATAAACTCACCTACACATCCATTAGCAAAATTTTTACTTACCATTTTAGATCCTTTGGTAAACAACAATGATTCATACATTAAAAATTCTAAATATTTCTTAGAGAAATTATAAAACATAGATATTGATCCAAATAATACACTGGTAAGTTTTGATGTTGTTAGTTTATTCACAAATGTCCCAGTGAATAAAACATTAAATATTGTTAGAAATAAATTAGAAAATGATGTCCATCTTGGCGAAAGAACAAAATTAAGCATAAACACTATTCTTGAGCTTTTAACTTTTTGTGTCAAAACAACATATAATCAAATTTTGTAGAAAATTATCAATATAAACCTTTAGTTTGGTGGAGATATATGGATGACATTTTTTCTATATACCAACATGACGAACACTGTTTAAATAATTTTTTAACACACATTAATACACAAGAACCAACAATTAAGTTAACGTTAGAAAAAGAAAACAACTCACAACTACCATTTCTTGACATTTTAATAAAAAAAAGATTTAAACAATTTTGAAACAAAAATCTACAGAAAACTTACACATACAAATAGATACTTAAATTTTAACTCAAGTCACCCAATAATGGTTAAAAAGGGAGTTGTAAAAAGTCTATTTGATAGAATTAAAGTCATTTGTTCTAATCAAAATATAAATAATGAAAAAGATTATTTAAAAAATATTTTAATTCAAAATAATTATCCTCTTGATTTTATAAATAATTGTTTCCTTGAATTTGAAACTCCAGTTATAAGACAAAATCAAAATAGACCTATTACAAATTTACGCGCAAAATCAAAAAATTCCGTATATATTATTAAATAAAGATAATTGTGTAGCATCAATTTCAGTTAATTTAAATAACACTTGGTTGCCTTTGCTTGATACTGAAGTATCTTCAGGAAGACTAAAAATTAACTAACTATTCACCTTTTTTGTAAAATAAACAATCAATACACCAGCAACCAGTTATTTATGTCACTATGACACTATAACCAAACAAATATGTTTTGACATTAAATGTCAAAGTTTTCAGAATATCCTAGAAAAACAGAAATTGAATTTTAAAACCTAAATAATAGTAAGTTTTTATTTTTATTATTTTTATTCCATTTGTTCTTGACAACGGTGGCAGATTTGCCACCGAAGCGTCGATTTTTAATTATCTTTTTACTTGTTTAAATTTTTTTGATTTTTTAGTACTTTTAATTTTATTTTGGCGTGTACCCAAATAAATACCATCCATTAGCTGTCATAGGAAAAACAAAAGTTAATGCTGGTATCTCAAAAATAAAACGTTGAAATTAAAAACTAAACACAGAACTGCATTACTCTTAGAGAGGTGCTCCTATAATGTTTCCAATTAAAAAATTAATTTAAATTTAAAAATTTACAGCACTTTTTAAAAATACCCATTTTGAGTATTTTAAAAATAACTAAAAAACCAAACACAATATAGTTTCCAATATTTTAATATATTTCCTATCAGATTTGGGTACAGTGTATAATATAAAATAAATAAATATTTTGCCTGTCTTACTTCCAGAAACCTAAATAAACTTAACAGGTACAAAGTAAATTCTACATTTAACTTAAAATTGTCTTACATATTTTCTGTGTTACTTTGGGAAGATTCGCAAGTTTAATAATTAATATAATTAAAAGAGCTACCTTTCTTCTTATAATTTACAAGGCCGCTTCGAATGTAAATTTACATTTAACATTAAGGGCAAATAATTATTCAAACATTCGAGCCATTTACAAAGACTAGCCTAAATATAATTCAAAGGAAATATCTATTTTTTAAGTAAATGAGTCAGTTTGAGTATTTTATACCTCTGCTTTTGTATGCTGTAAGTAAACCAGAGTGAAAATTAAATTTAACTGTAAACTGAATAAGGATTGCTTATTTTAATAATAATCATAATAATAATAAGCAACAGCAACCTACGAGAGGCCTTGAATCGGTCCGGTAGCCTATGTAATACCGGTAACCGCCGCGGCTCTATGGGGTGACATCCCGCAGAGTCGCGGATATCTCGCATTGTCCCTATAAACAATGATGAGCAAGCTCCCAACAATCCACCCCGTTCGGATAGGTGTGCAGGGCAGGTTGGAGGAGCAACTGGACGGACGCCCTTAAACGACCTTGGCAATGGACATGGACGCCTCACGTGGACGGACGAACTTAGGGACGATCTGATGGATGCATATTCCCTCAGCGAACCCACCATTAGGCTACATGGCACGGATGCACGCAACATGCTGTGCTAAACACCCAGAACTAAGTCATCTTTCCCAACAACGTTTGAGAGACTATGTAGCCTATCTTAACCGATCTGGATATGTCAGAACACCAAGACAACAGCAGCCACCTCAGGACCTGGATAATCAGGATCTGGAACAAAACCAGCCTGCGGAAAATATGGTAATTGGGATTGCCCCCGAAAACGCCAACAACGAACTAACAGAGAGGCTTACTAACATCAACATCAAGTCTCACATAAAATCCCAAGATATCGCACAAGCAAATAACGCTCTTCAGGACTTATTTTCAGAACAAACGGATATTTTGGCACTTAACAACGCTGTTTATGAAGCTGCGAAACAACTTGTTCCTAAAAACCGCTCAGATAGCTTTCACCAGGCACTTCGGAAGACCGAACGCAGAATTCAGCAAATTGCCAAAAAATAGATCTAACGCGGCAAGAGGCATCGCGCATTCAAAGTGTAATGGAATATATATCAGCCAACAGACCTTTTACGGCAAAGATCAGAAAAATAGCTTTAAAGCTACGCCAAAAACACCATACACTTAACAGAATCACGCTTAAGGTCATTAAGCAGCGTTGCCTAAACCGCTTACGATCGTTGGGTGTTATTAACAACAGCCTTAAGAAAAAGGCTAAAGGGCTGAGAGATACAAATAAATTTGTCACTAAACCCTCTAGCTTTCTCTCAGACCCAGCACCAAAGGTCGAAAATCCGCCACAAGCAAATGTTGTGGAACAGTTCTGGAAGGATGTCTACGAGGACTCGAAGCCGTTACGACGGGACACTCCTGCTTTAAACAACTTTAGTGCCTATTGTGCCGACAAGGAACTTAACCAGCACGAAAGTCCACCAATCACGACGGAGGAGGTGAAAAGAGCCCTAGATGGTGCAAGGAATTATTCTGCACCGGGTCCGGATGACATTAATAACTTCTGGTGGAAGAAATTCCCCACTACACATCCGCATTTGGCCAGAATCTTTGATTCGTGGCTTAATGGCAACATACCAATTCCTGAATGGTTTGTAGAAGGCCGGACTATATTAATACCAAAAAAGGGAGATCTAACACAGCCAAAGTACTACAGACCAATCACTTGCCTTAATACCAGCTACAAGGCTTTTACTAGAATTTTGTATTCTAGAATACTGAGTGCAATAGATCATATTCTCTCTGATATAGGGGAGCAGCAAGGAGGAAAAAGAGATCACACAAGACTCAATCCAATACAAACGCAACCTCAGTATGGCATGGATTGATTACAAAAAGCTTTTGATACAACATAGCATGAATTAATATTGCATCTGCTTAAAGATCTCAAGGTACCTCCTAACCTGATTCGTTGCATCGAACAGCTGATGCCGCTCTGGAAATCTAAATTTTCCATAACATCTGGAGGATAAAAAATCATTATTGATCCCATAACATTTAAACGGGGCGTATTTCAGGGCGACTCACTAAATCCTCTATTATTCTGTATATCGCTGCTTCCCGTATCCGTGTCTCTTCGGAAAACTCGGGGGTATTGCTGTGGACCACCTGGAAGAAGAAAGCGTAAGGTAACCCATCTGTTTTATATGGATGACCTGAAACTCTATGCAACTAGTGAGCGAGATCTACAACAGTCTCTTAAAGTGATTCACGAATATACCAAAGATGTTGGCATGGAGTTCGGACTTGACAAATGTGCAAAACTTAGGCTGGTGAAGGACCGATATGGTAACGATTTAGAGGCTGATCAACTTGCTGACAGCGCGATTCTCCGTCCGCTTAGAAATAACGAAACGTATCGATATTTAGGTATCGACCAAAATGGTACTCAGGATGTTAAAGCTGTAAAGACCGAGCTGAGAAGCAATACAGGCAACGCTTAAGGAAAATATGGAAATCCGAACTATCTGGATTAAATAAGGTTGCTGCAACTAACATGCTAGCAGTTTCTGTATTGCTATCGTTTGGTTTTAAGTCTTGCCTGTCAGGTTGCCAAAAGCACGGATCTACTGCTGCAGTTAGTAAAAAAACATAAGATGGCCAATGTTAAAGCATTTTTGTTCAAGGCAGCCGAGCGAGCCGCGGAGAAATTCGGTCTCAGATTTGAAATAGATTCTAATGACGACCAATCACTTATAAGAAGGAGTCTAGTGCTGTAACAGCTGCAGTTAAAAGAGCCGAACAACGGATGCTTTTAGAAGATCATATCAATAAGCCGCAGCACGGAGTCTTTTACAGAAACATCAATAGACTCGATCTATCTCGAAAGCTTACGTTTGGGTTTTGAAATCCGCCGAGCTTAAGTCTGAGACCGAAGGATTCTTACTAGCATGCCAAGATGGGGTGATAAACACATTGGTGTACCGAAGTAGTGGAAAATGACAACTGTCGCATATACTGGAACTACGCGTTCCCAATAACGCATCAAATTCAAGCGAATAAACCCGACATCGTTCTCCTTGATAAGACAAACCACACCATGTATGTAATAGAGTTCTCTGCCCCAGCGGAAACTAACATCGATATAACATAAAGGAACGGGAGAAACGAGCCAAATATCAAGATCTTCTTGGCGAACTTCGGAGGCTCTATCCGGAGTATACCGTGCGATTGGTTGTCCTGATAATTGGCGTTTTAGGGGGCATGAAGAATAACATGTTAAGGGAAATGAGGTACATTCCAGCATGTGAAAATACACCCCAACAACTGGTGATGAAGATGCAGAAATCTGTTGTCTTTGGATCCCTTCGTCTACTGAGGCAAATGAATTTGGCCGAAGATCACTGACCGAGCGGACGCGAGAAGAGGTCTTCGAAAAGGATGTCCTTCCGCACGACGCCCTATGGGGTCGGAGCCATGGGATACGTCGTGTTGGATCTTTTAAAGAATAATAAGAAGCAATTACGGGCAACGCTTAAGGAAAATATGGAAGTCCGAACTATCTGGATTAAATAAGGTTGCTGCAACTAACATGCTAGCAGTTCCTGTATTGCTTTATTCGTTTGGAGTAGTTAAGTGGACGCGAGAAGAGTATCGCGAACTTGACGTTAGCACACGAAAAATGATACATCTTCACCGCAGCATCCATCCGCTCATCAGTCTCCCGCATTTACCTCCTGCAGTTAAAAGAGCTAAACAACGGATGCTTTTAGAAGATCATATCAATAAGCCGCAGCACGGAGTCTTTTACACAAACATCAATAGACTCGATCTATCTCGAAAGCTTACGTTTGGGTTTTTGAAATCCGCCGAGCTTAAGTCTGAGACCGAAGGATTCTTACTAGCATGCCAAAATGGGGTGATAAACACATTGGTGTACCGAAGCCAATTTTCCAACGTTCTTGACACCGCATGTCGACAGCAACCCGAAACCCTTATTCATTTATTGTCAGCTTGTCCAGTGCATGCTGTTAATAGCTACATCCATCGGCATAATGACGCTCTTCGGGTACTTTACTATCACCTGAGGCATTACTACGGCATCGATGAAACAGCAATACTGCCGTTTGCTCCCTGCGACATTGAGGCAGTAGTGGAAGATAACAACTGTCGCATATACTGGAACTATGCGTTCCCAACCACGCATCAAATTTAAGCGAATAAACCCGACATCGTTCTCCTTGATAAGACAAATCACACCATGTATGTAATAGAGTTCTTCGCACCTGCGGAAACTAACACTGATATAAAAGAGCGGAAGAAACGAGCCAAATATCAAGATCTTCTTGGCGAACTTCGGAGACTCTATACAGAGTGTACCGGGCGATTGGTTGTCCTGATAATTGGCGTTTTAGAAGGCATTAAGGATTAAGGGAGTTAAGGTACATTCCAGCACCTCAAAATACACCCAAACAACTGGTGATGAAGATGCAGAAATCTGTTGTCCTTGAATCCCTTCGTTTGCTGAGGCAAATGAACTTTTTCTAATTTAACCTAAGCTATATCTCCAATAGGTACTGAGCTTCCCATGCTTAAGATCCTTATCTTGGACACACTGTATAAAAAAATAGTTTCAAAATACAGGGTGTTTCCTAACTAGGTACGAAACTTGAGAGGGTGCTTTCTTATGTCTATTTATGAATAAAAGTTTCTATAAATGTTAAAGTTTAAAAAAAAATCTGTATTTTTTAAAAATCTTAAAAAAGCTTTAAACCAATTTGAATTAAGTTTAATATGCCTTTTTAATGTAGTAAGGCTGGTAAAACTCTATTTTAATTAATATTATTTGATAATAGACTGTTTTAACAACGTACTAACTTTAAAACCTTTCTAATAAAAACACATGTAAATATCAAAATGTAAAACTCTCGTTGCACATTAAAACAATGTAAAAACATGAAATGACCAAATTTGCGATTAGACTCTTTTGCCTTTGCACGGTAGAACTGGTCTTTACACGAAAATGTGAGTTAACATCATAGATAACCTACATTTAGATCCGCAGTGGCAAGAAGCATTTTTCGGATTTTTACAGCATCGCGCAGTGGGTGGACGAACATTAAGAGCCGTGGCAAAATACAAACACCGGCACCCCGTACCCTTCGACCGCGGTCTGACCGTAACGCTCATTAGCTAACGTACTGAACAGAAAACCAGGACGCCGTCAACAAATTCTTTCCTATAATGCGAATAGTTTGTTTGGGCCGGATGCGTTTACCCCACACCCCTCAAAAAGAACTAGATAAATTACCCGTATTTAAAGCCTGTAAAATAAAACGGCGGATCGTGCAGATACCAGCTTCTAGTAATTTTATTTTTTAATCTAGCTTTTACTACTATTGGCAACATTGTCACTTGTCACTCGTTATTCTAAATTCTGTCATTCAGATTGTGGCATATTTTGTGTTTTTGAAATTTTAATTCCATTTTTGCCGATTTTGTGATTTATTAAAAGTGATTTACAGAAAAACATTTAATTATTGAACAATGCCGACGCGCTGTTTAGTGCAAAGTTGTTTTAATACTTCTCTGACTTCTAACAACAAAGGATGCGATGTTACGTTTCACCAGTAAGTAAAAAAATATGGTATTATTAGATTTGGTAATTATTTACAAACCGGACGCATCGCCGATTTTATTAAAATTTGGTGTACGCTGCTCACGATAATTATAAAGTTAAATGTTAATCAATTAACAATTTAACTTTATAATTAAGTTAGTTCTGTATTTTCTTTGTATCTACTTTCGTTCCTAAGGAAAAATATTAAAGTTACTTTAATTTAATTCTTTTAAAAGTCCCCATAGACAATATAATATAAAAAGCAAAAATAAAAATACAACAATGTTGTCTATTTTAACGAAAATTGTCATTTTTCTATTTACTAAAGTCAAAATTAGTATTTTTTTATTTTGGATATTGTGAACACCTAGTATAAAAAAAAGTATACATTTTGGGAATTTTAAAAATATACATTTTTGGGAAATTTAAATTTTAATTGGGTTACTTAACATTGGGAAATTTGGTACATAAAATATACGTGAGGTGTCAAGGTTTAAAAAGTATAAATCAAACAATTTTCTAGGTTACTCTTATAATAATAAAATAAAAACATTAAACAAACTGGGTAGAGTAGAAATGCAAAACAAATACTGGAAAATTTGATATTTAAAGAAGAGAGAAAATTTGATATTTAAAGAAGAGAAAAAGAGAAGGGGATTGTTTATCAGAGAAGAAGTAGTTAGTAAAGTCAAGCATAAAGTTGAAGTTTTAGTTAAACCCCGTACGGGCTATCCCTAGGGATATGCCCGTACTAAATTTATTTAGTCAAATAAGTTAAGTTGGGTTTTATAAAATGCAAAGTTAGTTTTGATGGTCCACCGGTCTTATGGTCCCAAGAAGATAGTTCCATATGGTACATTTGCCCCAATGACGTAAAGTGACCCTGTATGTATATTTCAAAATATCAACGTCACAATATTATTTTATGCTGCTTAGGGCTTCTTTTTAACTTACTTACTTAACGTAATTTCATTTTTTTTTCTTTAAAAAAAACGTAAGTGAATACGAAGAAAATACAAGAGCCCAAAAAGTCGCACCTTTTAAAGGTAAATTTAAAAAATTTGTATAAAAACCTTATAAAAAGTCAATGGCGTTTTTTTCACAATAATATTGGCTGTGGTGCCCACTAAAGGTAAGCACACATACGTCGGCATCGGACGGTACGGATCGAAAAAATAGTTTTAGTGGAATTAAATGACAACACGCACATGCGAGTGACGGGTAAACCATAGGTAAATATTAAAAGTTAGAGCCTTTTCACCCGGAGTATAAAACCACTAGGTTAAAACCCTGCAGTAATAATCGGCCTAAATTCTTGTCCAAAAACGCAATTTCTGACCTGTATCAAAGAATACCAATCTATAGAACCCCACAAGTGAGATTTCAGCGTACCCTAAAATTTTTAGTACCTACCGCGACCAACAGATGGCGAAAGTAGTACGATGTCGCTTTGCTAAGACGATTACCATCAGAAATTGATAACAGTCGCTGACGATCAGAATCTAAAATCAGAAAAAAGCTAAAAATTTTAAAATTCTAAACGTAAATAATAGATAATTTTTAATTTTTTAATTTTTATTAAATTTATCTTGACAACGGTGGCAGACTTGCCACAAAATGTCGATTTCTATTTACTTGCTTTATTTTTTTGGTTTTTTGTACTATTAATTTATTTTTTGGCGTGTACCCAAATAACTACCATTAATTAAATTAACCGCCGAACCAATATAGAACATATCTTCATCTGAAATAAAGCCAATGAAAAAAAAAACGTTTCCCGTAAAACTGACGAATGTCGCTTACGATGTTTTGTCAAAAACCCATCGATATATCCTATTCTGAAATCATAAATTTAATAATCTTATGGATACTACCATTTATTGGGGATTTCATTTTTATTAAATTTTGCGTATATCCTCACTCTAACTGATCGGGCCGACTGCTCGTCAGCGACTGCTATCAATTTCTGATGGTAATCGTATTAGCAAAGCGACATCGTACTATTTTCGCCATCTGTTGGTCGCGGTAGGTACTAAAAATTTTTAGGGTACGCTGAAATCTCACTTGTGGGGTTCTATGGATTGGTATTCTTTACCTGTATCGCACATATATAAAACGGTAATGACCGGATTTTAAACCAAGTTGTTATATTCCCGCGCGATTTTTTAATTCCCGTGCCAACCGCCCGCACATAGGTGCACTGCTTTATTTAATTTTACTAAAACTACTTTTTCAGATACGTACCGTCCGTCCGATGCCGACTTATGTGCGCGTACCTTAAGATGCCAGTCGACCCGATAAGCATAATTTAGGTAGAGCATTCCGAGCGCCCCACTACAGTAAAGTAGGTATATCAAACTTCATTTAAATTGGTTAAAGTTTTTTTAGGATAGGTACTTAAAAAATACAGAAGTTTTTAAAAAGTTTAATGCCCTGTATCTCAGAAATCCCAGATCTCCCAACATATGTTTATAGGAACTGTGTTTCATAAAAATACAAAGAAAAGCACCCCCTTTGGAAAACAAAAAATTTATATTTATTTTTTTTTCTTTACACCCACTAGTCAGCAGCCAGGTCTGCAATTTCGTGTTGGGATATAATAGGGCAAATATGTGACAAGATCCCACCCTAAAGAATACAAAAAACAACGAGTTAAAAAAATATTGTTTTATGTTTAAAAAAAATGTGAATTTGAAACTATTTTGAAAAATTAACTTTAAACACTATAATTAAATACCTCTTATATGGCTAATAGTACGTTTACATCTGACATTTATTGCATTATATTTATGTCAGACAGAAATTCTGGCTAATGTAACGATCAAAAATTTATGACCGATAAATTTTTGATCAGCACCTCTTAAGTTTCGTACCGTAGTTAAAAAACACCACATGGTAGAGGTGCATAACCGGGTACAAGGTATATAGCTTAGTGACTTAAAGGTCCGATACTTCGGTTTTTGAGTAGAAGCAAATGCTTTATACAGTGAATAAAGTATGTCAACATTAGTAGATTTTTGAACAGACCCACCTCAAAAAGTCCTGCTGGCACCCCCACCCCCCTCAAAGTTGGTTAAGGGATTGATATAGTTTTTTTCTAATATCTTCTAAACGGTAAATGATAAAAACTGATTTTAGTGTCGTTAGATAGAGCACAAAATTCTGCAAAATAGTAATAATTAAAATTGTATTTTTGTTTATTACGTAAGAATCTCCAATATAGAAAAAGTTGGAGGGGAGCATCCACGAGGCATTTTTTACGATATATCTTCCAAACCGTCTACCAAACAAAAAAATATAAGACACCAAAAATTAAGGCCAAACTTTTCCCTATCGAATGGTGTATAACACTATACTATTTTCTTTTAAATTAAAGCTACCAGTGGCGTACAAAAGTAGCACTACACCAGTATAGTAGGTAGTTAAAAATAGAAATTTTTAATGTCATACTTTTATTTTATTTTTTTCAGAATATTTCTCACTTTAGTTATATTAATTGGTAATATTACCTTATTGCGCATAATAGTAATATTAAAAATAATATTTTTGTTTTTTTGGTAAGACTCTACAACAAAAAAAGTCGAAGGGGAGTATCCATACGGCACTTTTTACCATATATCTTTCAAACCATTAACAAAAAAAAATAAACAACATAAACGACAGACCACAAAGTTATTATTTAGACTATTATCTTTTAAAATAAAGCTACCAGTGGCGTACCAAATTAGTACTACACCAATAAAGTACCTAGAAATCGAAATATTTAATGTTATTCTTAAATTTTAAAAGATTATTTTTCACTTTAGATTTATTAATTAATAATTATACTTTACATTTTATTTACTTATTTCTTTTGTTTTATAATTTGATTCATCATATTTTTAAATAAATAACAACAGTATTATAATAACTTTTTATTATAAAGATAACAACAAATATGGCTTATACAGTGTGTCCCAGGATAGGTGTTACAAGAGGACAAATTTACCAAAATTTTTGGAATATTTAATCGTCCTTTTGGGAAACTGGTCGCATGGTCCAAAACTAATAAATACAAAATTTGATTTCAATTGGTAATATACAGGGCAAGTTATAACTAAAAATATGAAAAATGACCAAGGATAAAGTACCTTTATTTTTAAAAATAGGACAAAATTGTATAGGTAAATGTTGTAGAGATCTAAATTTTATGTCAAACTTAAAGTTAAACACGTTAAGTAAAAAAATATTTTTGTCAATTTTTTAACTCTCGCCCTGTTTAATACCAATTGAAGTAAAGTTTTGTATTTATTAGTTTTGGACCATGCGACCGGTCGCCCAAAATTTCGTTTTAAAATTTAAAAATTTTTGTTCCATTTGTCCTCTTGTAACATCTATCCTGGGACACACTGTATATAACATCAATAAAAACACATTATTACACAACCTAAAAATACCTAATTACAACATTCCGCACACAAACATAAGCTGGTACATTTTAATTTTTTTAAACAACATTTACAATTTGTGCCACATTTACATTTTAATAGT